>BHFT01057447.1:0-21013 GCA_004320025.1 Laticauda laticaudata
AATCACGGCTTGAACTATCTTGCTTTGCATGTAATGAGTCTATCTCATATATTAGGTTCACCTTTTAAGTTGTATTAGTGAGATAAATGAACTTTTGCACGATATTCTAATTTTTCAAGTTTCACCTGTAAGTGGGCAGAAAAGTAGAAAACATTCCCCTTCCAGACTTTGACTTTGCTTGCAATCCTTGCTGTCTTTGAAAATTAAAGAGCAAATTTGCCTTTATAACATCGGGCAGGCTAAAAAAAAAAACTCCATTACTTAGCTACTGTAAGTAGGTAATTCTTGAAATAATTAAGAATAAATACATAAACACTTTTATGTGATTTTTAAGAAAGCTAAATTATGTGAAACTGAGATGAAGTATAACATTAAATGAAGATTTTGTTCTTCTTTTAAGCAGGGAACTCCATACCATCCTGTTAAATCTGTGAGCCTCGTAATTATTTTTCCCCCTTTTGGTCCTTCCAAACCAGTTGATTTGTTGCTGCAGACAGAAAGGTTAGTGTTGGGCTGGACACACTTAACATAAATGTTTTCAGGAGAGAATTTCTCGAATAGCAGATCACTAAAAATAAGTACTGCCGCAGAATAAGTTTTCTACCCAATGAGAAGAGGAAGCCAACAGATAAAGAGAAAAGATTATTCCGCAGCAATGGTAGGATCTATTCTGGAGGAGCCAATATCAGTATTGGGATTGTGGCATGATGCAGACCATGCAGCATCCATTTTAAGGGCTGTGGATCACTGCACACAGGAGGACTTTTCTGCAGCCAACTCAAGAGCACTGAAATGTACACAACAGAGGAAAGAAATATGACTTGTTGAGCAGGAATAAAAAGAAATGTGAGCATTAGGATCAACATAGAAATCAAAATTAACTGTGATGTTCTTTATAAAAGTCACTTGTCTTTTCTTTTCCTCCAAGGGGAAAGCACAAGGGACTTGTCCATTTAATTTACTGCACTTTTCATGTTTATCCATTTTTCTGCATCTCTGTAATCCCATGTTGTGTTTACATACCACACTGGCAGACAGATTAGGCCAAGATGTAACTTGTGCTGAATTATGTGTAGTTATGGATAGTATTGACCTAGAAAAATTCAGTCCAAGTCAACACCCATTTTAGTACGCTGTTGCCCTGAAACTTGAAAATGTTAAGAACCTACTGGATCAAATATCAAGTTCACCAAACAACTATCTGTTCCAAAATCCTAATTATGATAGTTCTAAATCCAATCCATTTTCTTCCCCACCCATGCACACACCCATTCATTGTTCAAGTCACCAAATATAAGGGAAATTTAGAGCACCATTAATGTGTAAGTTCTGAATCTCCAACAGAATTGTACATTCTTTCTCATCCTTCTCTTGCTTAAGGGATGAAATGCCTCTTCACTGAGAAAGGGCACCAAGCCAGGCAGTTGTGCCTACCCCGGAAGCCTCAGTTCCACCCACAACAACCAGCAGCACAATTTGTGCAGGTGAAAAACTCTTTCTACTTCTTTCCAATTTGCTTGAACAGCAATGCTTGGATTGCACCACAGGGCTGAAGATTGTCCCCCTATCTTCCTTCATGTCATTTTCTGAACCTTTTTTTTCTGGATGCTCTTATAAATGGCAGGTGAGGGTAATCTAGCAGTTTTAGAGGGAAATCAACATGGAAAAAAGGTGTGGGAGGAGGGTAGGATGAAAATATGCTTGCAGACAAGAACAATACCATCAAGTAGCTTTCATCTGACCATCTAAGAAACTAATCAATCAATCTATCAGAATAGAGTTGGAAGAGACCTTGGAGGTCTTCTAGTCCAACTCCTGCTCAAGCAGGAGAACCTATACCAGTTCAGACAAGTGGCTGTCCAGTTTCTTCTAAAACACCTCCAGTGATGAAACACCCACAACTTCTGAAGGCAAGCTGTTCTACTGGTTAATTGTCCTCACTGTTAGGAAGTTTCTTCTTAATTCCAGGTTGCTCCCCTCCTTGATTAGTTTCCATCCATTGTTTCTCATCTTGCCTTCTGATGCTTCTTTGTGGTAGCCCCTCAAATACTGGAATACTGCTCTCATGTTCCCCCTAGTTTTTCTTTTCTCTAGACTCGCCAAACCAAATCCTTCAACCTTTCTTCACAAACTTTAGTCACCAAGGCTTTAATCATCTTAGTTGCTCCTCTTTGCACTTTTTCCAAAGTCTCAATATCTTTGTTTGTAATGTGGGGGCCAAAACTGGATATCGTATTCCAGGCATGGCCTTACTAATGTCATGGCTTCAACTGGCTACCATAATCAAGGATCATGTTCTCTGCTCTTCAGCCTTAAGAGAACATTTGTGAGAAAGAAGACAAGAAGAGTTATGTCAAAAATTGTTTGAAATTTAATACACTGCTTTATGGCACACCTGGGTTGGTATGTGCTTTCAGGGAGTGCCTACTGCAGGACAACCAAGCAGAAAAGTGGCCACAGAATCAGGAAAATAATTTGTCAGCCTGTATAACGTACAAATGTATCCATTGTGTACCATTCTCCGTTGCATTCTGATTATGTGCACTTAAGTCAATGTCAACCTTTAGTGACCACGTAGATTTTCTCTGTGATGATCTGCCCCTAACCCGTTTCTTCAGGTCTTCCAATAGTGAATCCAACAGCACTGTAACTGAGCCAATCCACCTTGCCAGAGGCATTAACACCTAAATATTTTGTCAGACATTCATTCCAATGAATTCCTTATTATTTCTCACTGGATTCCTTGACTTATGACCAAAATTGAGCCCAAAATTTCTATTGTTAAGTGAGATATTGGTTAAATGAGTTTTGCTGCAATTGTTAAGTGAATCACTGCAGTTGATAAGTTAGTAACCCAGCTGTAAAGTGAATCTGGCTTCCTCATTGATTTTGCTTGTCAGAAGGTTGCAAAAGGTGATCACATGACCCAGGGACACAGCAATGGTCGTAAGCATGAATCAGTTGCTAAGCATCTGAATTTTGATCACATTATGGAAATAATGGTCATAAGTCACTTTGTTCAGTGCTGTTCTAATTTTGTGACTACACTGTTGCAAATCAAAAACTACCTGTGAATTTACACACATTTGAATGCCAGCTATCCTTACAACTCTAGTTACCTTACAATAAATAAATGGCAATATACAGGAGGCATTTTTTTTCAAAAACCCAATTAACAAAATAATAGAGCTATTCTTAAGAGCTATTGCTACCTCTTGCAAGCTCTATCTATCGGGATCCCTTTGAAACATTACCATATAAAATATAATTATATTATAAATTGTTATGTGTAGGATGCAGCCCTTCAAAAACCCACAAAGGGCTCTGTCTTGCATCATAAGGCTAATTTTCGCAATCTTGAGACACCAAATGACATTGGTGTCCAATGTCCATTTTGTTTGAGCATTGGCTGTTATCTGGGGATGATAGAACCAAGCATCACTTAGAAACTGAAGGCTGGGGAAACCTCTGTATAACTATTATGCAGACTACCAATAAAGAGGGGCATGCAGACACTTTCCTTCTGTTTTCACTTTGTTAACTAAGATTTCTTGGATTTATATCATTACATGGTGCAAATATGGGTTGGTCCAAATTTAATCATCCTTATAAATAAATCAGCTAAAGTCAATATGACGTCTTGATTACTCTGGATTCCCGGATTCAACCAACTGTTAAAATATATATTCTGATTTCTGTATGTGCTGTATTGAAATTTCAGTATTTTCACTTGTGCCATGCAGTGTACATAAAACTATATAATCTTTCAGTCCAGAATCTTGTTTTTTTTCTCAGTATATTTTCTGCAGTGAACAACTTCACACATCCCAATATTTGTTTATGTATTTATTTATAACATTTATTGGCTGACCACCTTATCATAAGGTATCTCTCAGCAGCTTACAGTCATTAAAATATGTCTATACATATACAATAAAACATAAATAAATTAAAATAAAAATAATTAAACACCATTTACTTTGAATAAATTTCCCTAAAGACAGCCAGATTGAAACTTTCTTAAAAGAACAGGTTCCTTCTAAATTCAACATGGTTTCATCATCTTGCCAACAAAAATCAAATATATTACAGTAACTGAATAAAAATAACTGAACACACATGCACACACAGATATATATATATATGAATGAATGCAGTTGAGCTTCCTTCAGGTATTATCCCACGTCATTGTAGTGCTTTTAAAGTTGTAGCAACGTTTCAGCAGAATCTCATCTGCCATCATTCAGGCTTCTGTATAGAGTTCGTATACGAGATTCTGCTGAAATGTTGCTACAACTTTAAAAGCCTACAATGAGTCGTGGGATAATACCCAAAGGAAGAACCTGACAGCCACCTGTAAGTATACCGTGAAAACTTAAAAAAAACACTATAGCATTACATCATAGACTATACATATTTGATTATATACTTAAGTATATATATATACTATATATAATATATATGGCCTCTTTGGTTACTTCGGTGTTGTTCTTCCGCGTCGAATTGGAAGTATCATAGGCAACATTTCGATGAAGTCTCATTCATCACTCTTCAGGCTTGTTTCTCAGCTCTGTGCTTCTCAGAGTAACTGAGAAGCACAGAGCTGAACTAAAAGCAAGCTCTGAAGATGGATGAATGCAGACTTCATCGAACGCTTGCCTAGATACTTCCGAATTCGACGCGGGAAGAACGCCGAAAACCCGAATAACCAAAGATCCACATACAAATACTCGCGAAAACCTCAGAAAATATATATATATATATATATGCACATGAATACATATACATATACATACACATATAAAACAAAAGGAAATAAACTATTTTTCAGCAGTGATCCTTTAGAATGTTGTTTCAGATTTTAGGTTTGAAACTTAATCAATCCCAGATAATATTTATTCAGCTGGAACACAAAATGTACACCATTATTTTTCATTTTGTGTTTTTAATTTGTCAGTGTGCAAGCCATATTCCAGTATTTGCTCTTAGAATTAGAAAATGTATCCATTTGGTTAGGGAGGCCACAGGGAAATACAAGGCAAAAAAATGTGTGCAGCTCTGTAGCGCACTGGAAGGCAAAAACTAAGCAATCTCTAGATTCCTTATTCTCAACAGTTTAATATTGCAACTTGAAAAAAACAAGCTATGTTTCCATAGGACAAGAAACTACCTTTTAACATTTTATGTAAATCCTATTAAGAGTTGGTTTACAATCTACAGTAGTATTGGGCAAAGGCAGAAAAAAGAAGTATATCATGGTTAATTTGGCAAGTAGTCTATTTTCTTACATTTTTTGCATTTTTTTGTCACAGTTTCCTTAGATGCAAATGAAAAGTATTAAACTGAACATTGTGCACCAATAAATAAGTAGGAACTTTGACACATTTTTATACTATGGGTACAAGCTGTATTTATGTGTGCACCGATGAAACAGATAACTTTTTGTATCTAACCACACATCTCAGTGACTATTTCACACTGACCTCCTGTTGGCTGATCAGGTTCTTAATACAAAACTTAGTTCAATTATATTTCTTCAGGTAAACTGTCATTTCTGCAAAGAAAACAAATACATGTTTTCTTTGCAAATAAAACCAATGCAACCAGTTCTTGGTTAACAGAGCTGCAAACCACCAATCCTAACTCAGCACACGAGTTTTAAATTTCTTAGCCTATTGTTAGTTTGGATAGAGTGTGGAGGCTTAACAGGTATGAAAGTGTTGCACTATTTATTACTCTGTTATGCTTGCCTTTTCTAGGAGAATATTGATGTATGTAGTAGGTGCTTTAAAGAAACAAGCATTTTCAGAAGTGTGATTCTTTTTTTCCCAAATAAACAACCTCACTTTGGATATTGTAGGAGAGCCCTGCTAAGTCTGGGGAAGGGCTCATCAACCTTTTGGACCGCAGGGACCACCAAATTCATAATTTTAAATCCCGTGGACCAGAGACCCTGGGAAAATCCCCAAAAAACTCTGCAGGAAAATTCCCCATCCCGTTTTCCTACCAATCAATCATTCTTTATTTGGGATCGCAGGATACTGTCTCCAGCTCCATTCCCGGGGGAGAGAGAGAGAGAGACTTTTGGCTTCATGCAAGGAAAGCAGCAAAGCAGCAGAAGTCTTTCTTTCTCTCCCCCAAACTCTGCCAGAAATTATTCTTTGCCGGCATGGCCTCTTAGAGCGGTTTACAAGTGGTCCTCCCACTTATGACCATCACAGCATTCCCCACACTCATGTGATCCAAAGTTAGGAACTTGGCAACTGGCATGTATTTATGATGGTCGCAGCATCCCAGGGTCACCTGACCACCATTTTTGATCTTCCCAACTGACAAGCAAAATCAATGAAGGAAGCCGGACTCATTTAACAACCTCATGATTCAGTTAACAACTACAGTGGTTTACTTAACCATGGCAAAAAAGGCTATTATATCAGGCATGACTCACTTAACAACTGCCTTGCTTAGCATCGGAAATTCTGGTCTCAGTTGTGGTCATAAGTTGAGGAATACCCGTACTCCTAGAGATGGAGAGTCCATTCATTAAACCTCAACAGTTTATCCCACCTCTATTTCATCCGGATTCAGGTTTGATCACGGAAAAGCTGCCCATCGGATTTCAATTTTGTAAGACCTCAATCTTACTAAGAATCGGGGCTACAAATAAACATGTTATTATTACACACAGATATGTGGGATGAGGGCATACCCCACAAATAGATGAGGTTTATTGCATGATCCCATCCTGAGTCCCAATGGCTTTGAATAGATGAAAGTCGCAGAGCCTCCAGCACCTCCTCCAAAGGTTAGTTTCCACGACCACCTCACTTCACTTCCCTACCCAAACTTGATCGAAGGGCACAGATGATTCCTTCCAGCACGTGCAGAATCATTAGGACGGTATCTCTGCAGATGAAGGGAAGCATTTCCCGCAATCAAGGCGGCCTCCGCTTTGCGTAATAACCGTTCGCCGCTATCCCAGCCCCAACCCAACAAACCAGCCTTAAATCCGCCACACAACACGCGATCGCCAAGGTCTCCGCTGTCCGTTTCCAGCTCCCCAGAACCGACGCCTCTCCTCCTCTGGCACGAAATTCAGGAGTTCAAAGTCACAAGCACGTGCTAGGTTAGGATTTTTATTTTTTTATTTTTATTTTTTATTTTTTTTTTGGGGGGGGGAGGAAAGGAGGTGTCAGATCGGGTTCAGATCTCCACTTAGCCACCGAGCTACCAGCGATCTCTCTCGGGTTCTGCTCGAATACAAATGGATTCCCAAAGCAGCCGATTTCCACCACCACCACCACCACCCCCTGCTGTAAATCCAGCGGATCCTGCGACCCATGGTATTGAGGAAAAAAAAAAATACAGTACCCTTCCGGAATCCGTGCGAGGAAGGTGCAGCGAGGGACTCGCCCGTGAGAGGGGCTTAAATTTCGGTTTTCTCCGCCCCGGGCCCCCAAGCAGCCCAAGTTTTTGTTCCCTTTCAACCCTATGCTGCGGAGGCCCAATCCCAGGCAGCTTCCCCTTGTCTTTCCGCGCGGTTACGCGCCGTGCTCCGGGGCGAGCAGGAGGGAGTCGGGAGCGGGCCTGGCGTCCCGAGTTGGCCTCAGACCCGCCCCCCCCCCCCACACACACACCATTAATATTAACGGCACACCAAACTCCGACGTCCGCGCGGTCCATTTCCCAGCGCGCAGGCTTGCGTGACTTCCGCGCTGAAAGAAAGAGAGAGGGGAGCGAAAGGAGCGAGTCTTTCTCGCCCGGCCGGTCGCGTCCTCCTCGGCCTCTCCTCGCGCCGGTCTCGCGCTAGGCTCGTTTTGAACGCTGCCGATAGTGGCGGCGAGGGACTCGAAGAGGCAGCTCGAATTGCGGCCAGTTGGCTGGGGCGCCGCGGCGCTGTGCGAGGCGGACGGAGTCCCAATGGCAAATGCCCTCTCCTAAACCCGCTGCCCACCTACACCACACACACAACGCACCACTGAGCCCGCTTGTCGGAAGGGGCGTCGCCTTCGCCTTCGCCCGTCAATGGACCCTTCATGCCGGGCGAGGCGGGTTTTGCAGATATTCCCGAGACGCGCCGGGCAGGGGGGGGGGGGGGGAAGGCCTCCCCTGCGGTCGCGCTCGCGCGGCCGAGAACCCCGCCTCTTTCCCGCCGCCTCGACCGCTCTTCCATCTTTCCAGAAAGGAGCGGTCCCGCTTGCGGGGATATGCGACCCTGTGAGAGAGGCAGGGGGTGGTGATCGAGGGGGGCGGGGGGGGGCTTTGCTGCTGCACGAGCGCGTTGGCCTCGTCGGCCTCCCCTCCCCCTCCCCCCATCCTTTTTGAGGGGGAATCTGTGAATCCGTTTCCAGGCGAGGAATCTGCCCCATGGACTGAGGGGGCCGCCTGCTCTTGCTTGCGGTTCTAAATTTTCTGGTGGGAAAAGGAGTTTTCTTTGGGGACTCTAGGTCGCCCTCGACTTACCACAGTTCACTTAGTGACCCTCATAACGGTCCTAAAAATGCAACTTACAGCCGTTTTTTCACAGATGGGACCTTTGCTTCATCCCCCATGGTCATGTGATCAAAATTCGGAAGCTTGACAACTGGTTTATATGTGTCCCCTGTCATGTGATCCTCTTTTGCGACCTTCTGACAAGCAGAGCTGAGCCACACGTGTGACCAACTGATCAACTGCAAGTGATTCACTTGACAACTGAGGCGAGAAAGGTCGTGAAATGGGGCAAAACTCCCTTAAATATCTCACTTAACAACAGAAATTTTGGGCTCAATTGCGCTTGTTAGTCAAGGATGACCTGTACTTCATATGTAACGCAGAAGAAGAAGAAGAAGAAGAACATTGATTCTTCAGTTGAATTTTGGCTCCGTAATATCTGCGGCTGAATTCACAAAACCACAAGGAGGACTAAGTGGGGGCTGGGGTGTTCCGTTTAAGCGTTGTTGTGAGAACAACAGCTCATTGTCAAGGCTAGTCCCCACTTGGCGCGAACGAGATGCAAAAACGTATGCAAAGGGACACCAGCGGTGCACAAAATTTCGGAGGGTGAGTGAACTCCAATGCGCGTTGTCAATCCGCGTTCCAAAAAGTGGCAAAAATTTGTCTAAATAGAAGGAAAGATACGGACGTGGGTAGTAATCGTTAGCGGATCAGGGATGTTCATAGGGAAGCCTAGAGGATGACATCAGATGCAACCGTTCACTGCCGCACTTTTTCTATTTCCAGTGGCTACATAATCCGAAGACTCGTGTAGACGGTTCGTGTATTTTGCTTTCCTCCCTCTTTATTCCTTTTTTCAGCTGCAGTGGATGTGGAATTGAGGGAATGCGTCCCAGAGGATTACAGGAGGATAACAGCGGACGTTTACGGATGAATCAACGGACATAGAATGTTTGTTGCTCGGATGTCACGGATTTACATCGTAACACGGGCGAAAGTTCATCATTCAAAAGTTTTGTGCAGCTCAGAAACTTCTTGTGCCGTGGATTAAAATCCGGGCGTGGAATGGATGCTCAAGGATAGGAGTTGTTAATGAAACACGTATGCATATGAAGTACACAATGGATGCATAGCTTTTTCCAACGTTTTTTAACGTTTTACATCCTCTTTGCATCCGTTGGTGCAGTGGGACAAGGGCTAGTGTCAAACCTGTTTTCCTGAACCTTCCTCAAGTCCATTCCCAGAATTTCCAACACAATATGGCAATTTGTGTGAATTCTGAGAGTGGAAGTCCACACATCCAGAGGACCAGAAAGTTTGTTGAGCTGTAAAATGATTGATTTATATGGATGTAGTATGTTATGTTACGTTATTCCCACATGCGATTCATAAACTCAGATTCAGAATTTATGTTATGTACTGTTGAAATGATATCCTGCCTCTGATCAAGGCATTATACAGCAATTAAAAAATATGCAGTCTATCAAATTAAGCCGTTACATCAACATGTAAAATTAAAAATGTAACACATACAATTAATATCCATAAAATACCATTAAACTAAGGTTTGATAACAGAAGGTGTAATTTTCCTAGATATTGGGAAAAAGAGAATACACACTTTCCTGTAACCAATTTCATAACCTGAGAACTGGGAGAGGGAGATTTCCTGGGTATATAGTAACTGAGCTTCTGACAGTGAATATCTTCAAAAGAGCCTCTCATGCTGTGAGGAACACACACAATGACATTTGTATTCAACATGGGGTATGCAAAGGGATATCCCTCCGCTATAATATTTATCAATCAATCAATAATACTTAAGAACCCTCCTTACAGAAGGTCTCTGTGCAGTGTACAATATAAACAGTAGATAGTCTGGCGACACGTCAGAAGAAGGTGTGAAAACTTACAATGCCTTCATTTGTGTCTGAATCAACAACACACAGCTGGCAGACTCTACTTCTCTTTCTCAGTTTCAGTTGACCTTCTGCACAGAAAGCATAGTCTTGTTTGTTAACATATTCTGCCGCTCTTTCAAAAGACCATGAAGCAGAATCCAAAACAGGCCTAACGGTGTTCCAAAAGAATACTAGACTTACACCCTTGTGTAATGCATGAATGGTACACTGTGAAGCAGCAACCCAGCATTACATGAGCAAATGCTTCTGTGGGAACCAGGTGCCCAGTCTAAGCCGAAGTGGCAGGGAAGGAGTGCCAAGTAACTGGCGGGGAAGAATGAGGCATACCCACACAAACAGTGGCCAAAGGGAACTGGGCAGTCTCTACCCCTGAAGGTGTCAATATCGTCGGAGAAGCATCACTGAATATTTGTCTGACAAGACTTGTGTTCGGAGAAGAGGAAAAACACAACGTTCAAACCAAAAAAGCTAAAGACAAACAGGGCTGAAGAGGCTGCAATACTGTGTCATGAGGACATGTCCTTAAACCTGTCTGCAGGGCATCCTTGGGTTGGGATAGTAGAAAAGGAGGGTAATCCCAATGAGTGGCTAAGTTTTCTAGTCGTCTTGCTTACCCACGGCAGGTCACTTCTCAATCCTCCATGCTGCAGTTTCGTGCTGCTATGTCAGCATCTCTATTACTGAAAAGTAACTAGAAAAAGTGCAAAGAAGAGCAACCAGGATTATTAGGGGACTGGAGACTAAAACATATGAAGAACGGTTACAGGAATTGGGCATGGCTAGCCTAGTAAAGAGAAGGACCAGGGGAGACATGATAGCAGTCTTCCAATCTTTGAGGCACCCCACAGAGAGGAAGAGGCCAAGCTATTTTCAAAGGCACCTGAAGGCCAGATAAGGAATAATGGATGGAAACTGAACAAGGAGAGATTTAACCTGGAAATAAGGAGAAACTTTCTGACATGAGAACAATCAACCAGTGGAACAGCTTTTCCCTCGGAAGTTGTGGGAACGCCATCAGTTGAGACTTTCAAGAAGAGATTGGACTGCCATCTGTCAGAAATGATGTAGGGTCTCCCGCTTGGGCGGGGGGTTGGACTAGATAACCTAAAAGGTCCCTTCCAACTCTGATTATCTGTTATCTGTTAACTGCTTCCTTTCTGGGATTAGGGGAATGAAGAAGGGGCATGGATAGGCTGACTAGCTAGCCAAAAATGGGGACTTCAACAATCTGACAATCTCCCCCTTCGCTGCATTTCCTTTCACAGAAGGAAGGCCTTGGTGCCTGTGGGGGAGGAACAATATCCGGTTTGGTAGGCCACATTCCTATAATAAGGGACATTTTTTGAGTTTTGGGGGGCATGTGGATGGGCTTCAGGTGGAAATAGATGAGTGATAGCTTGATGTACCTATTTTGGCACTTCAAATGAGCAGGACTCCAAAAATAAAAGTGCTACTAAAAGTTTATTCTTTGGGAACAAATTGGAGGTGCTTTGAGGAATAGAAATTTCCTCCAAAAGCCCATAATGTGGCTTTTAGTTCATATTATTCCCTCTTTCCATATTAGAGTCACATAATAGACTTGAAGCCCATAGTGTAAAGTCTGTAGTCTGAATTTTAAAGAGATAAATGTGTATTTCTTTAAGGTAATTCAACATATTATCAGTGTGACGGTAGAATTAGATTCTCCTTGGAAGGCTATTTTATCTGTGATTTAGACCTAATAACATTTCAATTCAAGTACCAATTGCTTAGCCAGCAGTGAGCTGTGGATCCATTTGTTTTCCAAGAGCCAACAATATAATGTCAAAAAAAACCCCCACCATTCATTGGCATAAGGTTCTCTTATGAAGTCTTTCTTGTGGCCATGTTAATTTTTATCCATTCCCTTCTAGATTTGGCAGAATAGTACAGTAGCATCAATGGGATTGCTTTCACTGTAAAGTTCTATTCTGCCTCAGTAACAAGGGCAAGACATGGCACTGCCCTTACAAAATTCACACAGAACCAGTTTTAAAAGCCAAATCTCATTAGCTGGCCAGGAAAAATACTAACCACTTGCTCTCCTTACTGTAGACTTAGACTGGGATGAAGGTAAATTCTGACAGGACTAGCCCAGCAGGTTTAGTCATCCGTGAAACCTTACTCTTATCAGCTGGCGTTAACTCACTGTTGGGTTTCATATGGAATAAACTATTCCGAAATGGAGCAGCAGCAAAGCTATGTTTAAAAGTAGCTTTTCAGGAGCTGACGAGAAGAAGCTCTTCATTTCACAACTGTCTCTCCCACATCTCTCCCCACAACAGGAGTTCAAGATCAGGATCAGCTCCCTGTGATCAGACATCTGGATGAAAATAAGTCAGCCTTCCCAGACAATCCCTCTTCCCACTCTTCAAGTCCTAGAAGCTTCAGGATGTGGTGTCAGTTTGGGATTTGGTAGTCCTTCGGTACAAGGAAGAGCCTCGTTTGAAAGAACAGAGACACTCTGTTGCCAAAAGCAAAATCACGCGAAGAAAAATTAGCCATCATCAAAAGGAATCAGTGGATACTGCCAGATCTTAGTTCCTTATGTGATGACCCAGGGTGGGATACAAAACAAACACAGTCACAGAAAACAGGTGAAGCCCGTTTTATTCCTTCACTTCGCTTCCAATCTCTGAATATCTTTGACGGAAGATAAAAAATCTCCCCCACACACAGTTACACGAAGAAGGCAAAAAAGCAACACAAACCAGGTAAGATAAGGGCTGAAGGATGTCCACAGAAAACACACACTGGGAAGGATGCCAAACTCAGAGAAGAACTATAAACTAGAGATATTAACACGCTTTGTATCCAGCGTTCACCAGTACACAGGTCCATACTCTTATCCAGTTGTCACAGCTTCTTAATGAAGAGGATTAAGGCCCTCTCCTCCTGAGTAGACCACGTCTCTCCCTTATGCTCTCCTCCCTGCATGCCCTAGGATGGAGAGGGGATGGGCCTGGATCATGGGCCTGGATCCTCCTCTGACTGCTCAGCCACCCTCTGCCCTTCCCCAGCATCCTCCACAACCTACGGAGCCACACCTCCTCTCTCTCAGCTGTTCTTCCTCTCCCTCAGAATCAGTCTCCACCAGGGGCATGACACCTTCCCTAGTCACCAACCGTATTCTAAGTGATATGTTGTATAGGTTGTAAGTCAAGGATTACCAGTAATGTGTTGTCAGTGGTGTGCTGTAAAATGTGTTGTGGAGGAACTGACAAAACACTGATTGAATAGCAGACAGCAAAACATTAACATAGGCTGCCTCTGTGCTAAATTGGAGAAAAAAATGAAATCAAAAGAAAACAGCCTGTAAGAACAGTTAGCAATTCATCTTAATGCCTTGGTTAGCAGAACATGAGAATAAACTATTAAAGAGCCCTTGGACCTATACAGTGGAAATTGTGGGTCTTGCCAGCCCTTGTAGTTTATCCCAGAGCAATTTCTGACAATCCCAATCTTCCCCTTTGCTTGCATAAATATCTACAACTCATTTCTGGCCCATGAGGGAAACTGTTAAGTCATCGCTAAATGTACCTATATAAAAATAGTATTCCTTCCTGAAGCCAACACAATCCATTCCCATCCCAGTTTAAATGTTTCTAAAGTCTGCATTGCTTTGTCATTAGTTTGAAGGCCAGATGACCTGTTGTGGGCATGACTGGAAATATGTTTTAAGAGCTCTGCAAGATTCAAGTATGTTTTATTAGTCTTTAGTGTAACTTTTTTATTAACCTTTATTGTAACTATTTCTTTTCAGGGATTTGCCTTTACACTAGCCTTCTGTTTCCCCTGTTGCACATATACTTTTCACCTCAACAAACACCTATTTTTGATAACAGTTTCCAATAAGCAGACCCTTACATTGTTAATTGTTAAAAGGGGGCAGAGGCTTATTAGCACAATGCCATTTTAAGGGTATTCCAAAGTGATGGCCGGTTTAGATCTTTATATTTGTTGTTGCTGAGAATTTGTCAATTTCTGACTTGTACTTTCCTCCCTGACCTCCATGAAACAAGATCCCTGTTTGCCCAACAGTTACTCAGTTTCAGTTATTGATCTACTTGGATCATCATAGCAAGAACCAATCTGGAAAAGCCCAGTCAGATCCCTAAATTCACACACTTCCACTCTGTGCTGAAATGTCTTGATTAGATAACACACACCCAGCATGTGATTGGCCCGCCCGATGGCAGGAGATTTGAAGAACTGTCATTGGCCGCAAGCCGCAAGCAGCCTCTATAAAAAAGGCTGCCGTGTCTCAGCAGCAGTGCAGTCCAGCAAGAGAAATAAAAAGAGCTGAAGTCTAATTGGTCTCGAATCGATCTTTTCCCACAACTTAACACTGGCAACGAAGGTGGGATACTAAGACAAAAGAGACCAGTTGAGCATGTGGCAACGAGACCGAGCAAAGACGAAATGGCCGGCAGCAACTCACCACCCGCACCGTTCAACCCAGAGCCGGCGAAGGATGGAACTCTACACCAATTCCTCATCGTTCTCTACAGAGCAATGATCTACAAGGAATATCCCGAAAAATGACAACGACAGCCGATTTTTCCTAACCCATTTTGGGGCCCAAGTTTGCTTCAAGTATGGCCAAAGCATTGGCAAACCACCAGGATGTGAAGCAGGATGTGTTTGTGCCAGATTTGGACAAAGTGCTGGCGGGGCCATCTATGCACAGCTGTTCTCAAGCCTCATCAAGAGGCACGAATTCTAACAAGCGAGACCAAAACGAAGGTGAGAGCATAGGAGATTTCATTGCGGCTCTAAGAACATTGGCAGAGTGTGCCCAAAATTTCTCAACAAGTGACGAGCCATAGGGACCATGTGGTTCCTCGGACTCAGAGATCCTCACTCTACAGAGCGATTATTGACCAGACCCAAAATCACATAACCAGGCTATTCGCAGAAGCTACCGCAGCGGAAGCACCCCACCACAGAAATCAGCAGCTACCAGCCGGCAAATGATAAAGCAAACACAAGAAAGTCTTGAAAGACCCTAGCACAGGCCCAAGAAAAGAAGACAGAGGGAACTCAAAAGCCCACCACCACGGCCACACCATAGAGGAAATCGAATTCCCTTACGAAACCGATGAGGAGGAAAGAAGAGATCAATAGGCCTCCAAGTCCGCGAAAAAGCAAGACGAGACCGGAGAGAAAGGAGAACTGAATTCCATTGTGCTGGTGCGGAGGGGACCACCCCATGTTCTGATCCCCTTTCCTTCACGCCGTGTGCAGGGATGTGAAGGCGGCGGACACATAGCTTAGAGTCTGCCGGGGAAATAGAAATAGCTTACAGCCCAGACGAAGAGGAAGGCAACCCCCCAGAACGACCGAGGAAAACAGACAGGGGTAGCCTTCGGCCGAGAAAACCAGAAAATAAGCAGTATCAGCAAAACCAACAGAAAGGAGGAAACACGCCAACAATAATCATTGGGGCATTCAAGGCAACCGAACACAAGGAAGGTGCAGGTTGTTAAAAGCACAATAGAAGGCCAGCCATGCGAGATGGAGGTGGATTCGGGTCTCGTACCTATCCCATGATATCTGGAACCCCTAAAGAGCCTGATACCAATATAAGAAAGGAAGAATTAGAGAGACAAAAACTCACCCTTAAAGACTTACCAAGGGACAGAATTCCATAAGTCGGACTCGCGACATTTCCACAGTCAAATTCAAAAAATATAGACAAATTCTTTCCACTGAACAATAGATAGACGGGACGCCCAAGCCTACTGGGGCTCAAATGGTTTCACCCCTAGGATCGGTAGTTGACACAGAAGTAAACCAGCGTTACCAAGGCAAATGGGAAAGAAACCTGATGCAAGAATTCCAAAGACAACTTTAAGATAGAAAACTGGGCAAGTACCGAGGGTTCCCCTATCTCCTATCATTTAAGTTAAATCCTAACATAGCCCCAATCAGACAAGCAAGGCGTAGTCCCATTTGCCCTAAAACTGAAAATTGATGAGCAATTGATAAACTCATCGCCACAGGGGGTATTGAACCCAATAGACCACGCAAGGTCGAAACCCCAATTTTGATGCCCGATTAACACCAGATGGGTCTGTTGCTTCTGTGGTGAAATATCAAGGCAACACCCCTCAACCTACGCGCCAACAATATCAGTACATACCCCGCCCGGTGGTCCAACACCTCTTACATTTGTTGGGGGGAGGAACAAAATCGTTTGCAAGAGCTTAGACCTTGCAACAAGCCTTACCAACAATTGCCAGTTGACCCAGGAAACAGCAGAAGCACAAACCAATTGTTTTCATCGCGACTCACGGGGCATTTCAAATGCAAAACTACAATTTGGAGTCAGTGTGGCCCCAGAGGTATTCCAAAAGTCTGATGGAGCGCCCTATTGCAGGGAATCAAGGGCGGTGTACCATATTTCGAATGCAAATGTACTTGTATCAGCAGGGATGAAAAAAAACATATGGAAGGCCGCTCTGAGGGAACAAAGATTTAAAGAGGTGGGACTTAAAGTGAAAAGAGGAAGTGCCAACTAGCACCACAAAGTTAATCCTCCTGGATACCTTCATAGACAAAGAAGGATCCACCCCACAGAAAAGGAAAATCAGAGCAATCAAAGAAGCTCCCCAGACCAGAAATAATACAGAGTTACAGCCTATTGGACTTATAACCTTTTACAATGTGTTCTTTTTGCCAACAGAAGGCAACGCAGTTGGAACTGTTACACAGATGTGGATACGACGCGACCTGGACCTTGGTGCTTGGCGTCGAGAAGAAACCGCAATTCCAGGAATCAAGGACTAACTGACATTCAGACTCTGTACTAATTCAATACAGCAAAACCCTTGCCACTAACCTTAACCTGCCGATTGCATCACCGGTTGGAGTGGGGCAATTACTCAGCCACCTCCACGATTACCCGATGGAAGGGAGCACTGATCAACTTCAACTCAAACCCGTATCTAAAAGCAATGAGAAATTACACCAATTGGTATATATATATTCTGGCCACTATAACAGGAGTTCAAGCGTTTCCACAAATTACATTTATGGCAGAAATTTTTCTTTGTCACAGATCACATAACCCCTTTCTGAATACTCCGCAGGGAACAAAGCCACACCAAACATACCTTGTCACCGAGAAACCTGATGAGCATATGCTCGTCCGGAGTTCCCTCACTGCATACAGAACTACAAATTAATCCACCAGCCAGGTAAGGAACATTACACACGCTATGCCCTGCAGCCATTTCCCTCTTAACCTGAATTAGATGATCCTGCAATCAACCACATAACCCTGCAAATCGACACGCTGGCCAAAATCCTACCAAAACAGCAGCGGAGAGGTATCGCGAAGGAAACTGCTTAAGTACAGGAGACCCCCCCCCCTCTCTTCCATCCGCCCCCCCCCCATCTTCTCCCCTTCTTTCCGCTGCTGGCGCGAAGTCTTAATTGGGTAGGTAAAGGGTGGCCAGACACCAAATAGGTAATGAGACGCCTGTTAAACCATTTGGAAGTCGACAAACAGAAACTCTCTATATAAAAGGGTGCCATTCTAACCTGTGTGGATCTAGTGTCGTTATTACTATGACTGAGGGTAAAAATAATTTATTACATGAAGAACACCCAGGCATTCGTACAGAATGAAGTCTCATGGCCAGGAGTTATGGTATGTTGGCCAGTCTATATATATATCTTATGGGAGATGGTGGAAAATGTGCAGAACCGATGCCAATCTAAACCGACACCCCTTCTGTACTTATACTAGACTGGGTATATATCCTCTATGGACCGGAGTTGGTCAAGACATACACATTTAATTTTGAGGCCAACGAAAGTCATACATTTGGATCAGTGGTAGATGCTTACTTTTCAAATTGCGTATGGTAAGCATCATGCACTCAACCCACAACACATAAGCCAAGTCATACAGCTTAAGGAAACTGTTTCTCAACACATGGCTTACGATCTATTTGTTGTCCGACCAATGGGCCGCATTTCGGCATAACATCTTGAGAGGTTCCTGCCGGAAACAAGGAATAAGACATGCCTTGACAGCGCCGGCCAGCTGGCTACAAAAACAGATGGGTGGAACGCATGTTTTGGTCCATTTACTAAGGAAACAATCCACAAACTAGAAGCTTGGAAACATCTCCAGGAAAAAAATCCTATAAACTAACTAACTATACAACACATTACACCAAATCCACAACTGATAAAAGCCCAGCCAGAACTATTAATAAAATTCATCTAAAAAAAAAAAAAAATAAAAAAATATTAAATTTGGGCAGAAAATTTAAGGTCTCACCTGGACAGGGCTAGCACACCCATCAGCCTAAAAGCAAACAGACTCCGTCCCAGTATATAAGTACCGTACATCTGGGGACAGGTCTGACCTTGGGTATACGCAAAAAACCTCAGACCCACGTATTAATACCAGCTAAATAACCCAGGTTAACCCAAGGACCCCGGTCCATACGGAGGAGACAGAGGAATCTTCTTGAATGGGTACACAGGGCTGGGTGGTGGTTTGGGGTTTGCAGGGGTTTGCGCAGAAGCCCCTAGCTCAAGATTCTGCGTAGTTTCCAAAGAACCCCCAAGGTCTCATTCCCTGTCGGCCCTGCCCAGCCCCTCTCAGGAGTTCCCAACGGCAACCCGTTTTAGATGCAGGAAGGTGCAGGGCCCTTGTGGAGGCTCAGGAAAGGAATGAAAAACGGGCCTCCCAGAGGTTCGGGAAGGCCAGAAATGGGGCTTGTTTCAGCTATCCGGGGAGGGCTCGAGGGAAAGCCTCCGGGAGCCTGGGAAGGGCCCACAAAAAAAACCCCCTCCCATCGTGGTGCAGGAGCTCCGACATTGGCCACGCCCACCCAGGCAAACCAGGCAGAGAACCTTGTTGGCTAAAATTTTTGAAACCCATCCTTTGCTGATACCATCCATCAGAACTTACCTTTCTGAACCTTTAATAATGTCCCATTACAGTTAGTCCCTTGCACTTAAAACATTGCCTTAGCGACTACTTTCCCAAGTATGATGAAACTATCATGCCAAAAGGGCTCTGCGATTCAAAGTTGTTGATGTCCTGTGGATTACCACCACCACTGGCCCGTCACCATGACCAAAATTGGAGGTAGTCAGCAATTCCCCCTATTATTTTAGGCCTTTTGCAGCATCCCAGAGTCACTGTGTGTCATGAAGTATTTTTTTGTCCACAAAGTGGCATTTTCTTCCAGTTTCTGGCAAGGAGTGCCCATAGAAAACCATGAAGTTTGCTCTTTAATGACTGCCACGAAACGGTCTGTAAAAAATCACATGTGTTCATGCGATAACCTGTTAATGACCCAAACAAGGACTATATGATTATAACTTGAGGGCTCCAATTACAGTTGTAAGTCATGCACTGCCTAGTACAGGCACACCCTGCACTGCGGATAAGATGAGAATTAGAGTACATAAACAGAGACGAGCTTCAGTCATAGGCCAACCCATCCTCGACTTCCTCTCACCTTCATGCAGATATCCCTTTCAGCTATCCTAAGAGGCCTTTATGTCCCTGTCTCACTGGTCTCCTCTCCAAGGCTAAACCACACCAACTCTTTCGGCCAACGTCTTCATACAATTATGTCAGAGTTCCCCCACTCTCCTTTGTCAATTCTCTCCCTATTCGCCGTCTCCCAATTTTCTGGGAATCCATTGGAAAGTTTGCGTGCCCAGATGAGACACAGCGCGTCAATATGGCGATCTACCGTAAAAGTAGAATTGAGGTTAGAATGATTACATTCCTGGAACTTCAGAAAGGATGTCTCTGTCTCGACAGCCTACAAGATATTGGCCTTCTTTGCAGCCGTCATAACACAACTGGAAGCAACAGCAATGTGCTTTCTTTCTCCCTCTCCCTCTCTCTCCATCCCTCCTCTCTCCCAGCCCACCCTCCCTTCGTCCTTCTACTCTCTCATTGAGTCATAGCACCTTACCTTCACAAGTATTCCTACCCATCAGGAAGGAAAAGTTTGAATCCATTAGTACCAGCTACATCAATGCGAATAATATGACCCCATCCAGGAGGCGATATTTTGTACACATTATGAGCACAAGGCGCCAGTGGTCGCCCGCCCTGGGTGAATCGACGACATTCAATTAACATCTAGGATGATGAATAAGTCGCGGTTCCATGGTCAACTGTGTTGTGCTAGTATCGTGGATGAGTATCGGTGTGGGGTGTCCTCAGCTCAACATTAATTTATCCATCTCATCTGAACCCATTCATCGATGTTACATTGAACTGGTAACTCCCACTTATACCGCCCCCCACATGTGGTGCACTCTTCACGAAGGGCAGCACTTCGTTATGTTGGCCCCACAAATATTGATTATATTAATCTGAAAAGAGGCTTTTGGTCTGGGCAGGAAGGTGTCTTAATAACAGAAGCCGAAGAGAAAACAGTATCAATCAAAAAAACTCCTCTTGTTCTAATAGTTGTTCCGACGGCCCAACCATACTACATAAATGACGCAACAGAAATACATAAAAAACAAAACCCACTCATAAAATAAATATAAGATGGTATCTCCAGAGCAACAAGATGCACCTAGCCTGGGCCGGTCAATACCAGAGTGGAGACTCAATGCCAAATCATCCTCTCTTCTTTCCTT
>BHFT01057451.1:0-30218 GCA_004320025.1 Laticauda laticaudata
CGTTCTTTTCCGTTCTTTTCCATTCTGTTTATGCAAATTTTCACCACTTTTTGGAGTGGATGACAACGGATGATCCACCCCCAAAATTTTGCTCGTCCGCTGTGTCCTTTATGCATACGTTCTGCATCCATCGGCCAGTGGGACCGGGCCTTTAGGCAGTGAAGCTAGACGGAAGGTGGTTACAGTAACTTTATTGTTATCTAAAGTATAACATGTATAAATACAGCTCTGGGTTTCGCTGCAACCCTGAGCTGACTTTAAACATAATTGCTGTTACCTGTTGTTGTGGTGTGGAAGTTAAATAAAAAACCTCATTAAAGCTACAGGAGTGAGTTGCTATCTTATCATTCACCCCCTCAATCTCGGACAAACAGCTGACAATAGCTTTACATCATCAGCGAAGAGAATGCAGTTTCTCTTAATATGATCATATTTTGAATATATCTTTCTTTTTTTTTCTGGGATCACAGTGACGTTGCAAAGGGCAGCAAAAGATCCAGCTTTTCAACCACTCTGGTATTCTGTGTGCCCTAAAGCACCTTTTTGCTTTCAAAAACAAAAAGCTACAAAGACCTTTTTTCATGTGTGTGTGAAAATTATCCTTGCATAGGAAGTCCTTTGAGTCAGGCATATCATATCTGAACTAAAGTAATCTGGGCAACGCTGGATGGTAGCAAAGAGAATTTTCTCCAACACTTTGCTGCCCATGTCCTGGTCATTCAGAATTTTTGCAGCCTAGACCTGCTAATTCCTATTTGCGTAATAGTATGGCCATGTTCGGACCAGCTCCCCAAACACAACAAACCCTCTGTGGTTGAAGCAATGATGTCTTTATTACGTGTGCCAACAGCACTGGCAAAAAGTTTTTCTTTCACTACAGCCTAACAAGTCTGTCTGGCAGAGAATTGTCGGCCATACCTATTCATCTCTGCTCCCTGCCTTTTATCCCCAGAGCTAGAGTGGGGCTTCACTACCAGCGGTGACTCTTCCTTCCCAAGGATCAGCCCATGGATTTCTACTCTTCTCCTGTCCTCTGCCTTCTGCATATCTGTGCATCAGGCACTGGACCAGCTATTTCTCCTCTTCCTCATCAGCCACCTCCAGACCTGGGGACTCTCCATCTGAAGGCTGGCAGATGGCCCAGGTTCCACCTCTCTCTCTCTCTCTCTCTCTCTCCCTCCCTCCCTCCCTCCCTCTCTCTCCCAGCTCCATTCCCTTTTTTCTCTCAAAGCTCTAAGGTTGCCTTGATGCTGATCCTGATTCCCATATCACCTCCTCATCTGATTCGGTGGCTGGAGAGGACAGCATACAACAGGCCACAACAGGCCACTTCACTAGGATTCTACTGTATATCTGTACTGTATTCCTATAGTTTCAAAGATACTATTCATCCTAAACAGATGTTTAAACAACCTTGATTTTAATTGAGGGAATTACAGAGAGGAAATCTTACAAATCTCATGTTGTCATGAAATTTCTATCACTTGGGGAACTGACCAGGCTTCTAAAGTTTCACCAGCAATGAGCCATTCCTTATGCACAGGATAGCTGTCAAAGAACAGCTATTTTTCCATCCAGCCATTTCTCGCTTATTTCTACTTAAACACCCTAAGATCCAGCTTTGTTCTTCATTTCTGGCCCCTCTGATCCAATGTATTTAGTTGGTTTTTTTTTTCATATTTCGTTTCTTCCCATGATTTATCTCCATTCATCTTCTTTATAATTTAGAAGCTTCTTTCTATTTTTATTATTGCTCATTCTTTCCAATGAGCTTTAATGATGCGCTATAAATTTTTCACTTACATTTTCATAAGAATCTGGTTCAATGTTTAGGCTGTTACCTATATTTACTATTGCTCTATATTTCTGATTGTACAGGGTAGGCTTTCTGAAACCACCAAACTACTACTATACCTTCAGGAACATACATTTTGATTTATAGTATATATAAATACTGCTGAATTTTGTATCTTTTAAATTGAGTTTTATTAATCATTAGAACTTTTCAAGTAGTTTGTTAGTATAGCTTAAACATACTGAGTCAACTTTGAATCCAGGATTAAAAAAAAAAGTTTTGTTGCTGTTACCTATAAAGTAACAAATGTTGGTATAGTAGAGGTCCAATACAAATATTTTAAAATTGGCAAGGATTGATTCCTGCTTCACACACACAAAATATTTAGCAATCTATGTATTTTTTATATAAATAATGACATATTTAAATATCTACAAGTCTTCCTCATTCAGACTTCATCTGAGCTGTTGATCTGTTTGACTCCTCAAGAATCGTAATGACAGCAATTTACTCTTGACTAGGATTACATGGAAGTAAGCCCTACTAATTTAAATAGGATTTGTTTCCAAGCAAAGTTTAGATTTGCAGAATGGTGCTACAATTTCAGTAGGTGTACTCAACTCAATAGGTCTTTCTTCTGAGTAAATGCACACCAGATCAACCCTTGAAATTATCCCTAATGTGTAAGTAAGAGAAAAGATTATTTTATTATACTCAGCAGAGTATCTTTTCCAGCTCTCCCCCCACCTATTGTGAAATGGGGCATGTGTAGGTTAACAGTGCAAAAAGAAGGAGAAACATTCTGAGGAATATGAAAACGGGAAGAGTAGATGAAACATTTTGAAGGGTTTTGGTCCAGAATTCCAAAATAAACAAAGAGGTCAAACAACCTTTCAGCTTGACTTCTTTTTTTCCCTGAGACATTAAGAAAAACATTTCAGAAAACAATGCGTGCTGATGCTAATGTAACCTCCCTCGTGGGCCAGTTCCTGCCAAGAGCAACATTTCAGTGGATAAACGGTGGGGGTTGAAGAGGGTGAGGGAGAATAAGACTCAGGCTAGTAGATCAGGGTTGCAAAAATCCCACAAGACCAACTGAGGATTGTAAAGAGCTTTGTTTTCTCTCTTTGCTTCCATCTGATGGTTGACTGTATTCTTACATCCAGATCTGGAAGCCCGAAGAGAATGACTGAGGGCACTTTTCCATAGATGGATTTTATTCCAAAATTATTATGGTTTCTAAATTCTCTACCTCACTATTAACAGCACAAATGTATATCCCCCCCCCCAAAAAAAAACACCCATAAGCACATCCCAAAGAAGGTTTCCAAAGCAGTTTTCAGGATCATTGTGAACATGCCCAAAGCACAGTCTTGTTTTAATTCATCAATGGCTACCTATGAATTGAAAGGTCAAAGGTCAGGGAACTATAAGCACAGATGAGGGAGTATGAATAAGTTGAATTCACAGCGAATTCAAGATAATCAGACAAGAGGATAAGGAAAAACATACCCTATGAAGTTCCAAGAAATACAAAATATATTTGTATCAGACTGGCCCAATTTAGTTTTTCAACAGTAATTGTACTAGACATGGATATTGGAAAGGCTCCTTCTTTGGCGAAGTGAAGCAAAAAAAAATGTATATTCTCCAAAGGGATGTTTTTAAAGAGTAGAGAGGCAGCAAAAGCTCCAAAGGTATATTTTTCTGCCAATGGAGAGTGAAAATAATGGGGGTGGGAATCCCTATTGGCTTAATAATGCTTTTTGTGGAAACTCTTATGGGACAGATTTCCTTCCTTGGATTAAAAACCATAAATCATGGATCTAAGCAGATCTAGCCATAAAATGTTACTTAGGATGATATAGCAGAATCTAAAATTAATCACACATTGGAAAGCGCCAATTTTTAATTGGAGGAGGAGGAGGAAGGAGCTTTCGAATCTATTTAGCAGCACCGGTTTCCCCACACCAGCAGCTTGTGTGTCATTTCCAGCTGCTAAAGAAATCAAGAGATTTGATAGTTGGGTCTGTTCTGGAAATCTTTTAAATAAATCTGAAACATTTTTGGAACATATAGTTTCCTTGTAATACATACATTTAAGCAGAACATCTAAAACGTGTGGGGTGTTGCCTTTTCTCTGTACCTGATCCTTCTACTGTACATCAGGTCTGTTATTCCCAGGGTTATCTCATTGGTCTTCCTCTATAAGATAAATATGGAACTGCAATTACCATCCCAGTCTTCTTGGTATATCACTAAGTGCATATTCTTTTTCTGTCCTTCCAGATTAAAGGGATCAATGTCTATTAGTCTTGATGGAAGTGAGTTTGCTGCTGAATGTCAACTTTAAGGCCCTGTCACACTGCCCAACGGATGCAAAATGTTTGTAAAAAGGACACAGCGGACGAGAAAAATGTTGATGTTCCATCCGTTGTTATCCGCTCTCAAAAGGGGCAAAAATTTGCATAAACAGAGCGGATACACAGAAAGGAACGGACGGGGGGAGGACGCAGAGCGGATGGAAAGCGGATGCGGAACGGAAGCATCCTTTTGCATCCTCTAGACATCCTTAATATCCGAGATAGGTCCCCTTTGTGAACGTTTTTCCGTTTTTAAATGCTTTCTTTGCATGCTGCATCCGCTTTCATCCTTTCTCCGTCTGTGCTACTAACGTTGCGCATCCGTTCCACGTCTGTTCCACTTCTTCCCTGCGCCGTTTACCGCTGGAGCGGATTCGAGTTGTGCAGATGCGAGGGGATGCCTAGCGGATATAGCGGATGCGTAACGGATGACAATGATGCAGAACGGATTGTCCCCCATATGCCTAGTGGATGCAGAACGGGATGGTGTTTGATACATTTTCCGCTCAAAAGTTTTGAGCAGCTCAAACCTTTTGAGCGGATGAAATGTCAATAGACGGATGCTGGGTAGATAGAGAGGAAGCAAAATGGAGGCAGTGAGTACAGAACGGAAGCATCGCATTTACCAATGGATGGTAAGTGTTCTTTTCTGTTTTACATCCTCTTTCCATCAGTTGCTGCAGTGTGACAGGGGCTTTAGTCTGCTGGCAGACGTGATGAGTTAATAAGACAGACTGCTTGACTAGATGGCCAGCGATATAATCAAACATGGCACTGACTCAGGAGTGGATTCTAATCCCCAGTTCGCACCTATTCGCTAGAACCAGTTGTTAACATTCTAAGCAGTCCGAGAGAACCGGTTGTTAGAAGAAAATTACTGGCCTAATCCTGTAAGGAAGGCAGGAAGGAAAACATTCTGGTGTTGCTTACAGAAACTGCCTCTTCGTTTAACCTTTTATATTCTGGCAGGACTTACTTCCTGTCTCTGGAACGTCTCTGTATTTTTTTCCCCACCTGTTTGCTCGGTACTTTGTTATGTGGAGTGACCAATTCAAAGTTACAATGGCATTGAAAAAGTGACAAATGACCATTTTTCATACTTATGACTGTTGAAGGATCCCCACAGTAATGGAGGCCAGGTGAGGAACCATGCGGTGCTCGATGTTGAGTTGATATTGAGTTGGCCGTGCCCAGCCATAACATGACCACCAAGACCACATCCACCCAGTCACATGACCACCAAGCCACGCCCACCAACTAAGCCATGCCCACAGAACCAGTTGTTAAAAAATTTGAAGCCCACTCCTGCACTAACTGCTTATATTCAGCATGTTCTTAAAGGTGTGTGTTTGTGTGATGCACACCTGTGATGAAGAAGAGAAGAAATTACCCACTTAAGCATATTGTTTTTACTTCCATTTGTATGGATGTTTAAAATTTGGAATGAAATTGCTTGTTAGTAGACTTGCAACATACATATATATTTACAGTCCTTGCAGTATGTATAAGTCTGTAGAGTTTCTCAGTCATCCAGGTCATGGCTGTCCCAAAGGTGCTTTTTTCAGGAGGCAACTAGACTTTCTTGGTTTTTTTTAATTTTGAAGATGTTTCTCTTCTCGTCCAAGAAGTTTGTCCAGCTCTGACTGGGTGGTGGGGAATGGAAGGATTTATATTCGTTGCAGACAGCTGGTCATTTGCATCCTTTTAGGGTCGTTGAAGCACTTGTAGGTTTATCTATGTCCTCAGGGCCACCTGAATAGTGCTCCTGGTTCCTATAGTCTGCATTCCCCCCCCCTTTGGAAGTCCAGAAGCAAATTCCCCACTATTGTTTCAGAGCTGATGAAGCTTCTTGGATGAGAAGTGAAAGGTCTTCAAAAAAGAAAAAGAAAAAAAGAAAAAACAAGAAAGTCCAGTTGCCTCCTGAAATAAGCACCTTTGGGATTTTAAGTGTGTATGCTCAGCAGAGGAATTCAAATTGCAGGCAGAAGAGAAGACAATGATAAGATAGTTTCAATGCAACTAGCTTTTTAGTTGCTATGCTGAAAATGTTTCATTTGCAGTATTTTTTTAAAGGCCAAAACTTATGGAATATGAATTGGAAAGCTTGATATTTTAAAACAAGATGCTGGCAAAATTCTTTTGAAATAATGGGAAAGTTCTATTGAGGAAATTGTTCTGTGATAGTCTTGCCTGACCAATGTATTTCAACATATGGCATCTGGTTTATTATATACCAGCAGCACCTCTATTTATGTGCTTTTTGGCCATACCCCCTTTCCTTTATCCTAATCAAAAAGTAGCAGGGGTACATAATTTTCCAGAGACTCAAGTTGGGAAGCATTGTCCCATATTTTCTTGAATAGATATGTGCCTGCCTTTGCTCTTTTGCAGAATATCTGGATTTAGAGGCTGCATCTTTCCCTGATTGACAACAACATGGCTGGGGTAAAAAATACAGAGAAATCAATCAGTATATAAATAAAGCCATCATTCTATTCATGACCACATTTGCCAGAATAAAAGGTTTACTTTGGATTCCTGGAATGATGATGATGATGATGATGATGATGATGATGATGATGATGATGACGATGATGATGATATCTTAAATCTGGGGTCTCCAAACTTGCCAACTTTAAGACTTGTGGACCAACTCTCAGAATTCTGGAGCTATGCTGGAGCTATGCTGGCTGGAGAATTCTGGGAGCTGAAGTCCACAAGACTAAAGTTGTCAAGTTTGGGGACCCCTGTCTTAAATAAAGGGCCTCCAATTGATACCACAGGCTTATATAGTTCTGAAGTAGCTTCATAAATATGGTGCCTGTTAGGAAGTCACTGTAATTCACCTAACAGTTGGGTTGGAAATATATAAACCAGGATAGACATTTTAATACTGTTTCTTTAAGGGAATGCTAAAATTGTAATTGGGTGTGGTTCCTCAAATGGCCATAAGATGGAGCCAGAAACCTGGGTTGTTCTTTCCTTAGTGTTGCTAGTTGCTAGCTGGTCAATGTTCTGATGTTCACTATTTTTGGTTCCTGCATTTTTCCCTATTGACTGTTGCTGATCATAGTTCTTCTTGGATTGTAGTAAGTCTGTTACTGAACTGTATATGATACTGGACTTTGTTATTTGGATTATCCCTGGACTGAAAATTGACTGCTTTAACCGTGTATGACTTGGACTGCTTGTTGGACTTTGCTTTACCGTTTACTGGAAGTAAAACCTACATTTTACACTTCGTGTATCTGTGTGCTGGTTGTGTGTTATTCTTCACCACTCTCACAACATCTCCCTATGTGCGCTCATTCTCCTAATGGGGAATTACCTCAACAGTGTCCTTCAAAACAAAAATTTGGAACAAGAGATCTCAAGGATGCCAAGTTGAGATGCTTTAAATAAAGTTGTGTTACCTGGCAAAGGCACAGAAATAAATATATAGTCTTTCTTGCCTTTCAGAGATTACAGTAGTGATAGATGTCTTATGGACATGGCAGTATATCAGAGTTGTTTTAAAACAACAGTTGGTGAACACCAAGACAACAGTTGTAGGGAGATGAGCACTGCAGTTTTATCTGTCATATGGATGACAGGTAAAAGGCAGGACTCCAAAATGGACAGAAAAAGTAGGCTGAGTGAACCAAGCAAGGGGAAAATAAATAAATTATAATTTAAAATTAATTTATAAATTAAAATAAATTAATGATGTGAGTAAAATATAAACATCTACTTCCAAAAAGTCTAAAATAAGTTTATGAATGCTTCATATTTAAATGCAATTCCCTTTTATTGAACATAACAATAAGTTCTTCTGAATCACACACACACATTTTATAGGTATATATTTACAAAAAAACAAACTTAATAAAACACTTTACAACAAAACATACATATAACCTTACAAACAACTTTACAAAAAAACCTCCAGTTATTTACAAAGCAACATACTCCTACCACTTTTGAAAGGATGCAAAAAGTGCATTTAAAATGTAGATGAATCAATTTCAAAAGAATTCTTGTTTTATTTTGAATAACATTCATCTGTTACATCTTAAGCACATACCATCTTGGATATTTTTCATCTTCTTGCTAATACTTTCGGATAAGAAAGGAGTTTTCCTGGAACAAATGTGGTGGGATAAGGGTTGTATTTCTATAAATATCATGCTTGAATAACACATACATATTTATTTTTGTTAAACCGGGCCATGCAGAAATAGATGCATGATAAATCATCCTATAATAAAATACATTCTTTTGCGTAGTCAATGAAAAACCAGTTCAATTCTCTGGTTACATAAAGGCAGCTGAATTTCATTATATTGACTTTCCTATTATCATTTTAAGTACTACTAATCTACAGCTACAACTTTGTGTGTTTATGTCGTCCAGAGCCTCCCATTATTGTCCTAATGTAGTTTAGCAGTTTTGGAGAGTATACCTCTGATTTGATTTGAAGTTACCATCTTTATTCTATTTTCTCTGTACTCTGTGTTGTGTTTTTATATCTTGTACAGGATGTATTGTATAAAATATATTGTTTCTTTTATAACGTAGTTTTTCTATGTAAACTCCAAGTGGCATAGAACTAGAAATAGTGGCAGTAGCTTAGAAATATGTCTAAAATACAAGCAAATAAAAAACAAGCATTTTTGACTGGAAACACATAAAACCAGTAATACCTAAAAGGTTTGGCAGATCCCTCACATCTATTTTAAAGATAGTCTTCAACTTATGACCACAGTTGGGACCAGAATTTCTGTTGCTAAGCAAGGCGGTTGTTAGATGAGTTGTGACCAATTTTATGATCCTTTTTTGTCGTGATTGTTAAGTGAATCACCATCGTTGTTAAATGAGCCATGCAGTTGTTAAGTGAATCTGACTGCCCCCATTGATACTGCTTATCAGAAAAAATCAAAATCAAAAATGGCAATCACATGATCACAGGATGGTGCAATCATCATAAATACATCACAGTTGCCAAGCAATCAAATTTTGATCATATGACCGTGGGAACTGTCCATGGAGATTCTCAGTCATCCAGGTCATGGTTGGCCCAAAGATGCTCTTTTCAAGAGGCAACTAGACTTTCTGATTTTTCTTTGAAGATGTTTCGCTTGTCATCCAAGAAACTTCTTCAGCACTGTTTTCTTTCATTGAGAAGTCTAGAGTTGAAGAAGCTTCCTGGGTGAGAAGCAAAATATCTTCAAAGAAAAACCAGTCCAATTTCCTCTTGAAAAAGCACCTTTGGGACAACCAAGATAATTGTGCAATGATCATGACTAATTATAAGTGTTGTGAATGTAAGGCATCCAGAAAGTATCCATGATATCAATCACTCCAAGACATTTTCTCTCCAATTGATTTATTTAGAAACAGTTCTGGCATGTCAAAGGCAATTTCCCAAAGTGAATTTTTTTCATGTGTTCCACAGAATCCACCTTCTCTCCTCCCTTCTCTCCTCCCACTTCTACACTTCATAAATCACAAGAACCAATTAACTGCCACTGGAATTTCTTAATACGATATACAGAATAACTTTGAACTTTTCAACTCCTCCAACTCTCTTAAAAAAATGTGGCAGCTGAATTTCAAAGCTGACAGTTATAACCTTGAATAGTCATTAAATGAATGGTTTTAAATCAAAGATACCTGTAAATTATCTGAAAACTTAATCCCTAAACCTATTCTTAAGAAATGATATAATGCATGTAAAACGGTCCCACTGTTCATGGATTATTGCCTAGTTCATTGTGGTCAACAGCCTCCAAGGATGCCTGGACCATTTGTATGGCTCTGATACAGAATTCTTTGGTCTGAGAAAAAAGGCTGGAAGGAACAACTACTGTTTCCTGTTCCAGATGTGACCATACATATCAGTTGGGATCTCATCTACAAAATCACTTAGTTATTCTTAACAGAACCAGCACACTTTATTGAAGAAAACAACAAATACTTTCATTTCTTAGAGTCAGCATGTATATTCTTATGTAAATTGAAAGAGGATGACTATAGGGAATTCTTTCTTCTACTCAGCCTTTCTCAAATCTAATTCATCTGAATACTGTACTACAGACATCTAGTCTGATCACAGACACATTCTTGTTCTTCAGCTTGTCCAGATATATGTGGCTGTTCCATGAGCAATATTAAGCTGTCACATAATAATGAATTAGATCAGAACCAGAACTGCTGCAGTGATCTATTGAAGAAGGTCTGTTTCCTATTTTCAGGACAATCTCCCATCTTTCAATTTTTGAGCAATGGAAAGCTACAAATCTTACATCTATTACCAGTTGCTTTATAAGTATTCTGACAGTTCACCTACTTATATGTAAGTCTCAGCTAATCTGATCCAGATTTAGCAACATTTGAAAAAGCCAAACTACACATTACATCCAGTGAAGGGCTGCCACTAAAACCATTGCATCTGTGTCAAATTCTCACATTGTTGGACTATCACCAACCTTACAACTGCATCAGAGCCTAGTCAAAAGCAATATGAGCTAGCGTGTGGGATAAGAAATTGGAGCAATATTGTCTCCCACACCCATTTGGAGTGAGTGTGATGATATTTAATGTTGAAGAAGCATCATTTGGAGTCTTATCCTGCTTCGCTTAATGTTCACCGAAGCATAAGATGACCTTAAGTGATCATTAAAGCATTTAAAAATGTAGGTATGATTTTAGCTTGACAAGATATAATCCATAGACCATCCAATGTGGGCTGAAAGTTGGATCTTAGCCAGTGCAAAATGCACATCCCCAAACCAATTGTCTAGAATGAAGCACTTAATGAATGCATTCGTTTAAACATTCAACTAGTATGCCTTCCAAATAATGTTTTGACTTAATGAAACCACATATGGAAAATGAATACACAATATGGATCCCCTTCATTGGCATAAAGCTCTGAGAATATTCAACAGGCTCAATTGTTTTTTGAAGAGACTATGCTCACAAAACGGCAACTGCTATCATAAGTGCACCAATGAAAATGTAAGGTGTTGGACATTTTATCAGCAAGCCCAGCATTTAGCACAAAGTAAACTTAGTCAGGAATGACATTGTAACCTGAAAAATGTCAGACAAAAGCATTTGGCAAAAATCAGGGATGACCTTGGACCTCTTCGCTGCTCTTGCTAAGACTCTGCCCCTTCTTTGAGGAAGTTCATGGCCCTGAGCTTCTTAATAAGGGAATTCCTATTTTAGTGTATTTCTGCTTCATTAAGCAACCTATTATATACCAGACAAGCCACATAGAGGATAGCTGGTTAAAGGTTTAATGAGTAAACAGTTTTTCCCCTTCAGCTTTATCTACAGGCATTTAGCCTTAATGGAGACTCCAGTAGGCAGCTAAAGAGGCTCCTGTTCTTGTTTCTAACATACAAGAGACTCTGATGAATCTTGCTCTTTGAACTGGAATGGCCTCAAGGAGGAGGCTGATTTTATGCATGTGACAATCAGTCAGCCAAAGTCAAATGGACTTGTTACAACAAATGAATTGAGAGTGTGTTATATATCCATGTGAGTTCATCATATGAAAATGGCATCTGTCATAACATCATTGTGATGGGAATCAGTAGCCTTTCCTCCCCCACAAAGTATTTCCCCTATTACCACTATTTTTTTTAAGAATAGTACTACTCCTGTAGGACACTCTTTGCTTTTGTGCAGTCCCTTCATAGAAGAAGCTCCTCTTTTGGAAACTCTCTGTCCTCATACAATTGTTCCAAAAAACAAGCCATCAAGGTAATATCTGAGTCCTATTAATTGGGATCTTAAGGAAAACGCTATTCATCTCTAAGATCTTGTCTTTTCTTTCCTCAATTCACAGTCTCATCCTTGTGATGAATCCCATTACACATAAATTTGATTAATAAGTAATACATAAATATTACTTTTTAATTAATTTATGCATATAAATATTACTTATAGGGACATGGTGACTCCGTTGTTAAGACGCTGAGCTTGTTGATCAGAAAGGTCGGCAGTTTGGTGGTTCCAGTCTCTAGTGCTTTGTAACGGGGTGAGCTCCCGTAACTTGTCCCAGCTTCTGCCAACCGAACAGTTTGAAAGCATGTAAAAATGCAAGTAGAAAAATAGGGACCACTTTGGTGGGAAGGTAACAGCATTCTGTGCGCCTTTGGTGTTTAGCTATGTTGGCCACATGACCACAGAGATGTCTTCAGACAATGCTGGCTCTTCGACTTTGTAAGGGAGATGAGCATCACCTCTGGAGCCGGAAACGACTAGCATGTATTTGCGAGGGGAACCTTTACCTTTAAATATTACTTTACAAGAATGTAAAAATCCCAGAAATATTTTCATTTCCATATTATGTTTTCTGAATATTGGATTTTGATTGTCTGGCTACTAGTTATCTATAGATTTCTAGGTGTAATCCAAGATACTGGTTATCATTTATAAGGTGATAGCCTCTATGTTGGAATTTCTAATTCTGGATATTGTTCTTTCCCGAACTGATAACGGTCTTTTCAAATGCCCTCCTCTTGTTGGATTTGTTTTAATAACAAAGCATTATTTCACTGTTTTCAAACTTTATACATTTATAATGGGTAAGCAACTTTTCTTCCAGTATCCTGCAGTTATTGGCCCTGGTTATTCAGTCAACAGTAGCATATTTGTCACCAGAGACCCAAGAACTCCCAACACCAAGAGTGGCCTTGTTGAACTGGGTAATAAATGATCCAGTATGTATCTCCTTATTGTTTATGGGAGAGACATTCTTTGTCTGGCTCCTCTGATGATACCTCTCCAGTATGGTTGAACTCTGGCGTAGCTTTCATCTTCCTTAGAATACTCAAGCTCAACAACTACATCAAGATAGGGCCTCCCTGGAGGTTTTATTATTTTGGTTCCATTGCACATTCAGCCAGATATTTAGACCGGATTCAACATTTTTATCTACATATTGAGTCTCTCTCAAGTACCTGGAATTGGCAGAGGGTGATATTTGATGGTGTTAAAAATATTATTGCAGGATGTGAATTATTTCAAGTAAAACTGCATTTTGTAATTGGCTGGTTGATGCCAATGGTGTTCAAATACTGTTTCAATTGTTTTGGGATTGCACCCAAGGCACCTATTAATATTGTTACTATTTCTACTTTCTTTTGCAACTGTCATTCTATTTCTACTTGTAGGTCTTTGTATTTTGTGATTTTCTCCTTCATTTCTCTTCTGCTGTCTTCAGGTGCTGCCATGTCTACTATCTAAACTTTTTAATATTTCTTATTGACAATTGTTATTATTATCATTATTTTTGTGTATCCCTTTATTTAATACAATGCAGGGCAGACAGTGTAATTAACATTCCCATTTGTTCCACAACACCATCTTATAATGTGAGAGAGAATGGCTATGGAGAGAATGTTTAGTTCCCAGTCACCCAGATGATTTCTGTCCCTATGAGAACTGGAATTTATGGTTTTCCAGTTTCTGGTCCAGCACTTTAATTATTGTTCCAAATATTAACTGAATTGGGGATTGTGTTTTAAGCAAAGACTTTAAAAAAAAGCCACAAATCTAGTTACAAAATTTGCTTCTGAATCAAACATAAACTTGATCCTCAAAATCATTATTTTTCACAGCACAGTCTAACTATTATTTCAGTCTCCAGAAACCTAGCTTAAAATTCTATTTAAAATAAAAAGGCAAAAAAAATAGAGGGAAGCTTTAGAAAAGGTGCATATTAAGATAGGCTTGCAAAAAAGCAGGCATCCATCTCAAAGTTTTACACCATTCCTGAGACTAAGTACTTCCATTCCAAACATCACTCTATTGACCACTCAGACAGGTGCCGTTAATCTCCTTTCCTCCTTAAACTATTCACATAATCTCATTTTAAAGAGGAATGTCTAATCTAATGAAGAGGAGGACTGAAGTGACATGATAGCAGTCTTCCAATATTTAAGGGGTTGCAACAAAGGCTCCAAAGTACCTGAAGGCAAGATAAGAAGTAATGGATGGAAGCCTAACAAAGAGAAATCTAACCCAGAATTAATGAGATAATTCCTGTCAGACAGAACAATTAATCAATGGAACAGCTTGCCTCCAGAAGTTACTGGTGCTCCAACACTGGAAGTTTTTCAGAAGAGATTGGACAATCATTTTTCTGGAATGATATAGGGTCTTCTGCTTGAGTAGGAGGTTGGAGTAGAAAACCTCCAAGGTGCCTTCCAATGCTGTTATTCCAATTATGTAAACAGATGTTGTAAAATGAATGCTTGAGAAAATAATGATTTCAATGTTTCAAAAGCTTGTTGATATTGTTCCAGCCATTTAACTGGTTGGCTTGGCTTTGGTTTTTCTATTTGTTTTTTGCAACTCGGTTAATGGCAGTGCAATGTGGGCAAATTTAAGTATAAATTGTCGATAAAAGTTTGCAAAGCCCAAAAAACTTTGTACCTCTTTTCTTGTTTGGGGGATTTTCCATTCCATTACAGTTTTTACCTTCATGGGATCCATCTCCAATCCTGCATTACAGATTTGGTATCCCAAGTAGTCTAGTTTCGTACAATGGAACTCACATTTAGATAATTTGATATATAATTTGGCATTTAATAATTTAGTTAATACACTCCTCACCAATTGGATGTGTTCTTCCATAGTTTTTGTGTAAATAAGTATATCACCAAATATACTAGCACCCCACAGTATAAATGTTCTTGTAGTACACCATTAATAAGTTGCATGAACACCACGGGGGGCCCTTGTAATCCAAAAGGCATTACTGGAAATTGATAGCTTCCAAGGGGACAATTGAATGTTGTCTTCCATTCATCCTCGGGTCTTACTCTCCCCTGAAAATATGCTTCACACAAGTCTAATTTAGTCAATGTAAGGTAAGTAAAAAAGACTATGGTCATATCTCATCTTGGCTGTCTCGGCTCCAGTCCGTTCTTTATTGGAGTCATGACACCCCCATAAGTAAATACATATGCTGAAAAATGTGAGGAGATGCAAAAGATGTCTTGATGTTGATTACAATATATAAAGCTTTGTTTTATGTTTTTAAAATTTGGAAAGTTAATAACATTTATTTAAAAAAAAGAAAGTCCCCCATTTTCTCCTCTCACTTCTGACCTAAAGACTATGGATGTAGGGGGAGAGATTTGAAACTAAATAAGCAGACATGAAACTTGCAGTCAAGAGGCATTGCTATATCAACAGTTTCTTAAGTGTGTTTGTTTTCATCCAAAAATAAGTTGCACGATAATCTTTTCTTTATATATACACAGAACTGGTTAAGATATCTTAGTGACCTTCAATAATTAATTGCAACTGTTCTCTGCCAATGTCAACATGTCTTTAATTTAAGGCTAGGTCCCACTGGCCAACGGACACAAAACGTATGCATAAAGGAAAATTTCAGGGGTGGCTCCATCTGTTGTCATCCGCTCCAAAAAGTGGCGAAAATTTGCATAAACAGAACGGAAAAGAACGGACACAGCATTAGTATGTAGCGGGGATTGTTAAACAGATGTCCATAGGAAGCCTAGTGATGAAAGCAGATGGAAGATGGATGACACCTCCAAAGGGATTCTGGGGGATAATTGCGAAGCAGAGCGCATAGCGGATGAAGCAGATGCATCATGTATGCCAAAGGAAAGAAAGGGGATGCCATGCAGATGTATATCGGATGCAAACCGTTCACTGCGTATCCGTTCTTTTCCGTGCTACTAACGCTTTTTAGACATTCTGGTGTACCTTTTGTTTCCTCCCTTTTCGTTTTCAGCTGACAGCGGATGTGAGTTGCAAGGATGCGCCAGAGGATGCAGAGAGGATACAGTGGACATTTAACGGATGATAAACGGACATAGAACGTCTGTTGCTCATATGTCGCGGATTTACATTGTACGTGGTGAAAGTTCATCGTTCACAAAGTTTTGTGCAGCTCAAAACTTCTTGCACGGATGAAATCGCAGTGGACGGCAATGCTCGACGGATAGAGCGTATGAAACACGTATGCAATGAGTACACAACAGATGCATAGCGTTTTTCCAATGGATGGCAAGCTTTTTTTAACGTTTTACATCCTCTTTGCATCCGTAAGTGCAGTGGGACAGGGCCTTTAGGAAGGACAGTTCCTATGACAATAGATAGAGGAAAAAAATGGACCTGGAGAACTCAAAGATGGAAGATATATGAGTTCTTAAAAGATAAGGGTGGATAGGCTTTATTTAATACTGATCCATTTCTATTAGCTTTCTTCAACACAGTGAATTAAAACTCCTATTACAGTATTTTTGGCAATAAAAAAAATTGTAGCATACTATATCTGAAGGGCACCAGGTTGAAGAATCATGGCCTATTTTGAGCATTTTTAATTAAATTTTTAATTTAATTTCTGCATATTAGTAGTAGTAGCACTAAGCTATTTAGCATGTGGTACGGCACTTCTGAATGTCCTCCAAAAGTGGTTAATTTTTAAAGAAAGATTTTAAAATTCAAAATTTTACCCTACCATTTTGAGTTTAATGTTAGTGTTTAATTGTTTTGACATTTTAGAACCATAAAATAAAGAATAATAAAGCTGTTTGTTTTTAAATGAATGGTTTAAAAGGTAGATGGGTTGTAGGATTCAATTTGTTTGTGTGTGTTAAACTACACACTACATAGATAGATGTGTGAAATGATGTGTGAGATAAAATGTAAAAGTCTGAAAGTGTTTGAACCTGAAACAGATAACAGTATCTGAAGCTGGTAATTGAGACCAGGTTGAATAAGAGTTAATATGTGTGAATCAGCCATTAAAGCAAACAACTCACTGGATTCTGTTAACAAGGGAATAATTATAATATATCCTAAGATTTGTTTTATCTTATCCATCATTTTTCAGTACAGAAATTTATCATGCATTAAGAACAGCAAGATAAGGCAGGCAAAAGCAGGCAATTAATAGGATTAATACAATATTTTTAATCACTCCCTAAAAAGCCATGTGATCAAAATCAGTATAATACAATAGTAAATGATGACCTAAAATAAAACAATAAAGCTACGGGGGGTGGGGGGGGGAGAAAGAAAATAACAAAAGCTTCAAACATAAAGCTCCAAAGCTTCAGATTCTTGGCAACTGACTCATATTTATGACAATTATAGTGTCCTGCAGTCATACGATCCTCATTTGTGACCTTCTGACAAGCAAAGTCAATGGGGAATAATTATTAGTCAGTCTGGTTCTTTCAGAACTGGTGTTCCAATTCTGCTTTCTGTGTTCTTCCAATAGCTGAGGTTTGTTGATTTGGTTATGTAAATTGGCTGGAAGAAATCATAGCTTCCTACCTATAGGCAGGTCCCCAGGATGAAAAAATAACAACACATACATAATGACATTACAGTGAAAGTGCTGTCATTGACAACTGTGACAAGAAAGATTGCAAAACTCTCTTAGCAACAGAAAGGTAACAAGACAGGTGACAAGAAAGGCGGGGAAGAACTCTCTTTGTAATAGAAATGTTGGGCTCAATTGTGATCATAGGTCAAGGCCTACCTATAAAGTGGGTCCATCCACCTTACTGTTGGTCATCCTTTTTTCTTCCACATTTCCCAGCATTATGGACTTCTCAATTGATGGAAGGTTCTCCAAAATTATTTTCAGTTATGCAGTGGTTTCATTGTCCATGCTTCAACCAGTTGCTCAAAATTCATAAAGGAATGCCATAATTACCGTGAAAACATTTTGCACAACAGATCTCAGTAGAAAAAGCATGTAAAGCAGCATTACCATAACTCAAACCCTGACAGAACAGAATGGCCTGAAAGTTCTTCAGTAGACATATTTAGTATCTAAATTTGATACAGAACATTTACAGAATGTTCTCCATCCTTATTCACACATTAGCTGAACTTTCATAATAATAAACACAAAGAGGATAGCTGTGATTAAACTTTTTCTACATAAAGAACCTCTGCCAAGTTCTCATGTTCAAATATAAGGTATGGTGGCCTGGTACCTATTGTACAGAGGACTGTCTTATGTTCAAAGATATCCTCTATTTCAAAGTACACAACTTTTTTGAGGTTCAGGTTGTGTTTGGTTTTTGAGTAGCATACCAGGATTCCATTGTGAAAAATAGACAAGTACAAAGAGTGAGAAGATTGAGAGGTGGGGGAATGAAATTGCTTTTATATGAACTTTATGGAACTTGTATGATTTCTCTCCATCAAGTTGTTGTTTCTGACATGTATTCAACCAATTTTTCATGCTGCTACTTTTAGAATTATAATTTAGTACAACTTTTGGAAAAGTTCTTAGCACTACATCTCAGAGTTTTTGGGATCACACAGGACCTCGGGACCTCTGTTGTGTTATTTGATAATCTAGTCTATGTCTGGTTGAAAAGATTAGGAATCGTGGCCTTCAATCTATTTGACTTTTATAAATCTGTAAAATACCTGGCTCTATCAGCAGATCCTGAGATGAAATACAGTGATTCCCTCGCTGATGATGTTTTTAAGTGATGAAGTACATCTCTGTTAGATCTTGTTCCCAATGGGTGGAAATTTTTATGACTGATTTTATTCTTTTTGTTGCTTTCATGTATCATTTATACTTGTGATTTTCATCCTATTATATAAAAAGCCTATAATTATTCTAAGTGAACAATATGGTCTCAAAACTGACAAACTCATTAACAAATAAATAGCTTTTTGAAGCAGCACATCTTCGCTGTAACTCAGTTTCTGGAGAACAGGTAAACAGATGATCTGGTCAGAAACTGCCCCATTGCTTGTTTAAAATGCTTTTGCATTTTATTTAAATGCTTTCTAAATGTGCTTCTATTTCTTTAAAGCAACATGTGAGAATTGTATACAAGTCTGTGTTCTTTTTTTTGGGGGGGGGTAGGCTGAAACTAAGAAGCCATTTCATACAATCAGGTGAAGAACTTCCTCAAATATCCTGGCTCGGTGCCAGATTTTTCTTTTTCAAATATATTTTTAACTTTTGATTAAAGGTTATAAAGAAAAATGTGCAGTTTTCAGTTTAGAATGGTGTCAACCCAGACTCTAATAGGCAGTTAACTCAGAGCTGATGTTATTCAAGTTTCTTTGTTTACACATTTAAACATGGAATAAATGACAATTCCTAGGTGTAATGGAAAAGCAGCATTAAAGCCATCTCTTTTAAATGAATCTCCATAGGAGTCAAAAACAAAAAAGAGAGAGAGTTACAATTCGTTGAGCATCTATTTTGCCTTTTAAACATTACTTTCCTGCAGAATATCCACTTATCTTTTTGTAGCAGGGTATGGCTTTATCTTACCCAACACTGCTACTCTATTAGCAATGATACATATTTAGAGTGTTGCTAAGGCATCCAATCACTTCACACTGTGTGCTTTATAAACATCAGGAGAATAAAGACAACAGATTGCTTGGCAAACTATCTGTCTGGAAAATATAAGCAGAGAGAAAGCGCAGGCAGTACAACACAATTTGTAAGATGGAACATCTATGTTATTTAGATCAAACAGGTGTGATTTTAATTTCCCTGAACTTCAGAGCGATGTCCATATTTAGCTTAGAACCAGGTCCATCATAACAGGTTATTCTCCCTTTATTCATATACATACAATCTAATATTCAATTCTTTGTACTATGTCATATTAAAAAATAAATAAACCTGGACACATGGTACCTGAAGGCAAGAGAGTATTGTTATATTTGTTGGCTTTCTACTCCATTCTCATTTTTAAATGTAGGTACTATATTTATTCATGGATAAGCTCATTATTTTGCCTTCCAAAATATACCCCCAAAATTCAGTATCCACAAGTGAGCTACACATGAGCATATGTGGTAATTTTTAACCACACTAGTATGAAATATATGTCACCAACAAATAAACCAATTATGAACATTTTGAGACACAGCTTATCCCTGGATAGGCTTATCTCTGAGTATATATCCCAGTATTTTGTTTGTGAGAGTGTCCTCAGCCTGGAGAAAGTCCTCGGTCTTAAATTACATCAGACAGGCCCTTCCCAGTTAGGGTTATCAGACATCAGACAAAACAAGGATATGTCCTTTTCATCCTCTTGTCCTTCATCTGGCAGGCATAGATTTAAAATCAGATATATTGTTCAGCTTTTTGAGTATCATGTTGTGTTTTGAAGGTTTTGAAGGGTGGGAACAACATTTGTGACTGAAACATGGGGGTCAACCATCTGTTGGGGAAAGGGATGTTCCAAGGAGCAGGCACTGTCATAAAGTAGGCATGCCTCCTAAATCCAACAAGATGCCATGATTCCAAAGCTGAGAACTTGAATGTGGCTCTCCCTACTCAAGTATGTAGGATATGCAAAAAAAAACCTGAGAAAAAATGGTCCCACAACAAACAGATTGTGATGGTCCCACAACTATCATACTATAAGGCCGGGCCTTATTTTTTTTTGAGCCCCGAAAAAATGGCTAGGCCGTCTTTTTGGGGGTGACTTAATTTCCCCCTTGCATCCTTGGGCAGGCGGGTGGCGACGGCTTGGATGTTGACCTTAGTGTTGGTGGAGCACTTCGTAATGGGAGACCTTCTGCCACTGTTGCTTTCCCTTCTCCCCCTGATGCCGCGGTGTTGAGAGCAACACCGCAACGTTTAGCACAGCCAGACGCGGCCAACCAGGGCTCCTCCCTGCAACCAGAGCCCAGCAGAGAAACTCGGCTTCAGGCACTCCTGTCACCGCCTTCCCTTCACCTTCGAAGGCAAAGCCAATTCCTTTAAAAACGACTCCCTACTACCGGTACGACAAAGCCTCCCCTGCCCGAGAGGGCAACCCAACTCCACGTGGGGAGGCGACTCTCCAGGGGCCACAGTGCAGGATTAGACCACCCCGAGAGAAGTGCCCAGCTGCCATCTCTGCCTGGCGCCGAGCAGAGCATGAAGAGTTTCGCCTGGGGCGTCCAGTGCAGCTGACAGGAAGGGCCTCCTGCCCAGTGAAGGCAGTGAACACCTCCCCCCCAGACCCTCCGCTCATCCCGCCAGGACCACACCAGAACAGTGCGGGTTGGGCAGAGCCAGGAAAGCAAGCCACGGGTGCGCGCCCGCCTGCCAAGCGAAAGAGCCAGGCCAACCCAAGCTTTGCTTCCTTCCCAAGTCCTTCCAGCTCGAACCCGAAGGGGCCACCAGGAGAGGCTGTCCGAGGCAGTGATAGCACCCACCCATCCATGGACAGGGAGGCAAGGCGACGACCTGCGCCATGTCCTCCTCCAAGCTGAGCCCCTCCAAGTGGGCACCGATGCCCATGCTGCTGCACCGTTTGGAGCTGCTGGCACGTTTGGAGATGCATGGGGATGGGATGAGCGAAGGGTGGAAAGGACAGGCAGCTTTGGGCTCTCTCCGCCAGACCCACTGGCCAGGGAAGCAGTGCTGCCATCACCTCATTTCCCTATCCGTGGATGGGTGGGCGCTATCACTGCCTCGGGAGGCCTCTCCTGATGGCCCCTTGGGGTTCAGGCTGGAGGGACTTGGTGAGGGAGCCAAGCTCGGGTCAGCCCAGCTGTTTCGCTTGGCAGGTGGGAATGCACCCGCGGCTCACTTTCCCAGCTCTGCCCAGACTGCATGGCTCTGGAGTGGCCCTGGTGGGATAAGCGGAGGGTCCAGCAGGGAGTCATTCGCTGCCTTGGTCAGAGCTCTACCGCCAGACAGGAGGGCCCACCTGTCAGGTGCACTGGGCACCCCAGGCAAAGCTCTTCATGCTCTGCCCAGCACCAGGCAGAGATGGCGGCTGGGTGCTTCTCCCGGAGTGGTCCAATCCTGCACTGCGGCCCCGGGAGATTCGCCTTGCCACGTGGGGTTGGGCTGCCCTCTTGGGCAGGGGAGGTTTTGTCATATCAGTAGTAGAGAGTCGTTTTTAAAAGAACTGGCTTTGCGTTCGAAGGCAAAGTGAAGGCGGTGACAGGAGCGCCTGAAGCCGAGTGTCTCCGCCGGGCTCCGGTTACAGGGAGGAGCCCTGGCTGGCCGCGCATGGCTGCGCTAAATGCCGCGGCGTTACTCTAAATGCTGCAGGAGCACGAGGAGAAGGGAAAGCAATGGTGGCGGAAGGTCTCCCGATACGAAGTGCCCCACCAACGCCAAAGTCAACGCAGGCAGCATCATGTCCGGATATACAACAAAAGTACTTCCTAACGGCAAGCCATTCCCCCCACTGCCATTCCTCCCCATTTCGCATGTTTAATATAGGCCTTAATTTGGGGGGAGGGGCTTAATTTGATTTTATGCCTATAAAACATGCTGGGACTTCCTATTGGGGGAGGCTGTATTTTTGGAGAAACACTGTAGTAGGGCTATAGAAGATAAGAAGAGTTTAACTGAACATGGCAGACTAAAGATAAAAGAATGACAAGAAAAAGATGGCTGCCAACTGCGTTCCAGAAGTGACAGGTCCTTTGTTTTTTCTGCCTAACACTAATATGGCTCTTTTTTATTACCCAGCAATTTGGAATGTTGTCATTGATTAACCATACATATAATTCATATGGTTTATGTTACCTAAAGGATCTTCCTGGACTTAATATCTTTCTAGTTAGTTTGTAAAAATAAAACATCATTTGTAATGACATAGAACTCATAGATTAGATGAATTCCTCTCTTTAAAAACAAGCATGTGTGCACACCTGCACACACACGTACACAATCTAATATTAGGCATGGTGTGTTAAAAAGTAAACTCTCTTTCCACATGTAGGGCAAGTGGTTTCTATAGAAACTAATGCTTTACTTGCAGTAAATTCTGCTTCAGAGTTGCTATAGTAATATATCAAAAGAGTTAAAAGAAACATATAAGAGAACTTAATTTCACATCACTGCTCTTTATTTTTTATTGTATCCCTTATGCCAGGAGAGTTCAAGTATGGAAGAGATTTTTCTCAGAATTAGAACAGTCTGAAAAGAATTTCTCACCACCAAGAAGTATCTCTTTAGTTAAGTGAAATGACTCACCCAAAATCAAAACCAATTGAATGTTACATGCAATGCATTCAAGTCATCAGTTTGAACTGGCTATAAAAACATTTATTCACGACCTGGTTGTGCTGTGCGATTGACCAATCCTCATGTTGGAAGAGCACACAACTTGGAGATCAGAAGTAAAATACATAGCTAAAGTATCCTGGTAGTTCGAAGCACGCAGTCACCAAACCAGTTGTTATACCGGTGGAATCCCACCCCTGAGTATAACCCATGCTGGACTTTGAAGGTTATTCCCTTTATAATCAAGCATATCAATTATCAGCTTTTGAATTATTCTCTCTGCACAGGTCTAGAATTAGACAAAGCCAAGGCCCACAATGATCCAAGAAACTCCTCCTAAGATTCTTTATCCCAGGCCACTTTCTCCTCCTCCTCCTTTGGCTTATGCTAGTATATACATCAGAAAGTTACATAAATTGTAATCCAATGCATCTGAAAATTATTAGGTTGCTTCTCAAACTTCATCTTTATCTCCCTCAAGACCAAACTACTTAAATTGGTGGTTGTGATCTGACCACACTTTCCCAGGGAAGTTGTGAATATGTGTGTAGAAATAGTAATAGCGCTTAGATATACCGGTTCATAGTGTTTGATAGCACTGTCAAAGTGGTTTGCAGATATATCCACATATTGCCTCCAGCAATCTGAATTCTCATTTTACTGACTCAGAAGGAGTCAACCTTGTGCCTGTCAAGATTGAATAATATAGAAATGCCATCTTAACATGATGGTGGAATAAAAAAAAGGTAAAGGTTTTCCCTGTCCAGTTGTATTCTATTCTAGGAGGCAGTGCTGATCTCTGTTTCTTTGCTGAGGGAGACAGTTTCTGTGGAAAGACCCTTTCTGTGGTCATGTGGTCAGCATGATTATATGCCAAGGCACACAGAGCTCTTTTACCTTCCCATCGAAATGGTACCTATTTATCTACTTGCATTTGCATACTTTTGAACTGTTAGGTGGGCAGGAGTTGGGCAAGCAACTGGAGTTTATCCTGTCACATGGCACTTGGGTCTTGAACCTGGGCTGTCAGCTTTCCATCTGACAAGCTCAGCATCTTTAATAGCTGAGCCATTCCAAATTCTACCTATAAAACATTTGGAGTAGCTGTCAGCTGGAGGCGTTGGGAACAAAGACTACTTCCAATACCCCTTTTCTGCACAAACTGTGTCAGTGTAAGCAGGCCCTTTAACATGGACAGCAAGGACCTATATAGATTACCATTGTCCTTTCTTGATTCTTGGATTATGGTAGAAAAACATTTAGATGCACATTTCTGCCAAAGGAAGGAGAATGAGTAATTCATGTCACATTTTATTTAATAATACTATAGTGTTGTTACATTGCATTACTCAGTAGGAGCAATTTGCTGGAATTACAAAATGGAGTCTTTGGAAATTTCATTCTCAAATGTGATGGAGAAAATCATCCTTTCTTAACTGATTAATCAATTAGTTATTGAATATTTTTACATAACTAAAGAGCAATGGACTTTCAGTGTGATGTGCAATTCTGTGGTAATTCTTTTATTCAATAATCCTATATATTATATTTTATGCACTATAATCTCTAAATATTCAGCATAAATAGCATCAGAATCAGATATAATAAAGATATACCTAAAACTTGGTAAAAAAGAAAGCCTGTGTGCATAGCATCTCATGGAAAACTACTGTATTTAATTACATGTCCTAAATCTAAAGTGTACAATTATTAATCAGAAGTGAAAGCTCTCCTATGAAAGGAAACACAAATTAAAATCTGATTTTAAATATCTACATTTTCAATCTGCAGTCATTGCATTTATCAAATAAGTCAACTGACATTTTCTTTTATTACTGCAATATCAACCTATTAAAAACAATCTATTTAACTTCATTTTTCATCAACTCATTGATTGATCAATTTGCATAATTTATTTAGTCTCAGTGTATAGAGATAAAACCTGGCTGATGTGATGAGAGATGTACAAGCATCAAAGTAAACTTATACTTGATGTCTGGAAGCAGTCAGACTTTATGGGGTGGGTAGTACTCTACAACAGAGAATGAAAACCATTTTGGATGTACTTACTCCACCAGTACAAATATGGCACTACATCTAAAACTGGGAAGAGTTGTGAATGGAATGGACATGGCACAGAAGTAAAGCCCGTTTTTGCTATATATAATATACAGTCAAACCTCAGCCACAACCCTCTTCAATGCAAAATTTTACATCAGCTATGGACTCCATCCAAGAAATGTGCAGGTTTTCTGCTCTGATTACAGTTTTTAAAGTATCTGCAATACAATCTGCTTATTGTGAGTTATATCCTGCAAGCTTTCTAGTTTGACTACTATTATTTTGGGTGAAACCCAACAAAGCATGAATCAGACTCGCGGAATTAATGTGGCTACTAAAATAACTTAATCCAATCTTTGACCTAATACAATAATCTAAATTAAATCTAACCCAATTGAAGACTGTCAAAACTTTTCTTGAACATATTCATGGAAGAGCCCACCACTCTTTTGAGTAATTGGTTCTATTGTCAGCTGCTCTAATTATTGTGACTTTTTTCTAAAATAAAATATCTTGTTTCAAACGTCTGTTATTCAACTTGAGACCATTAAGTCATGTTCATGGGACAGTAGAAATGAAGACTTGACCTTTAAATCAGGGGTCTCCAATCTTGGCAACTTTAAGACCTGTGGACTTCAACTCCCGAATTCCTCAGTCAACTTTGATTTAAATATTGGAGAAGTGCTTTGCTACCCAACACAACCATCAGCAGTCCAAGTGTCTTTTCTCAAGTCTAAACTTTTCAGTGTAAAACTTAACACTGAACAGGCAGCAGCTGACAGGGAATGTTTGGAATTGTAATATTTCATAAGGAAATTAAATTCATCTTTTCTCTTAAAAAAAGCAGATCAAAACTAAGGGAAAGTTAATTATCTTCTTGTAGTTAAAAGACAAAAATATCAGCTTCACTCTCCCACACAGTTAACTCTCAGAATTTCAAATGCTACTGCAGAATATGCTTAAGTTATAAGCGTCTTTTGTCAAAAAAAAAACAAAAACAAATAAAGCCAGTTCTTTTTTGAAGTTTAGAATTATATTATTAAAAGTTTCTTTTCCTCAACCAAGTGGATATTTATAGGTAGTTTATAGTTTATGTGCTACAGAAGCAAGTGCAGGAGAGAGCCTGGTAAATATAAATAAATTACTGATTATAACAAAAGAGGCTTTGATTATGTTTTATAATGTAGCATGCAGAGAAAATTGCAGGTCTATATTTAAAAGTAAGGACATTCTGATTAAAATGTTTCTATTTTCATCTGGGAGTTGTGAATTGGAAATTCTGCATCTCCTCCTAGGCCCATGTTAGGGATGAAAGCCGGCTGGGTGAATTTGGATCATTCACTCTTTCTCAGCCGATCCCATTCTACCTCACAGGGTTGTTGTGGGAAAAATAGGAGGAGGAAGGACAATTAAGCAGGTTGTCGTCCTTGAGCTATTTCTAAAAAATCATATCAGACAGAATAAAGTATCTTTTAAAATATTGTTTTCTACAACTACCAAAACTGATGTGCAGTATGCCACTGCATCAGATTCATAAGGATGTTTTAGAAATATTCATGAACTGTCTGAGGAAAAAAATCATTACACCATTAAACAAATGAAGGAAACAGAGAAACTTTTTTAAATAGGGAGGACAAAAAAATAAAACAAAATGCAACATACAATAATAGAATACAGATGGACATAAGTTCCACTTAGAACATGACAGCTGTCCTGAAGATATAATACTTGGGACTTTGTTTTCTACACAGTTCTAGACAATCTTCCTTATTCAACATCTGCATTCTTATCATATTCAAGTTCTCAAATTCTCGGAAACAACTTTGTCAAATGAATAGAATGGCTCTAGTGCAAAACGGAAATACCCGAGCTTAATAGAAGCTGATGTAGGATTAAAAGCAAAAAACAAAATGTAAAGGGACCACAGAGTTAAAAATGCCTCCATCATGCATATACAGTTTAGAGCAGTGTTTCTTAACCTTGGCAAATTTAGACCATTTGAAATTCAACTCCCAAAATTCCTCCTTCTGCCTTTATCCATAATTGCTTGGCTATTTTGTAGGATGTGAACAGAAATACAACTAGGATCTTAACACTCCTCTTTCTGTCACACATGTCCTTGACTCCTCTATCCTTTCCATCAAAAATCACTTTATTGCAAAGAGATCAGCATCCTCCTCTGCCTCATTCTATATTATAGTGAAAGCCCAAAGATGCTGACTAAAATATACCATATACAAAGCTGTCACTAAATTTATCACCATAGCAAACTATGAAAGGTGCATTGACATAAATACAGTGTATTTATTAGTGTGGAGTAAGAAGCAGGGTAATATATATTTTAAAACTCAATTGATAAGTTTTCCATTTCATCACCAACATCTGTATAAAAGAAGCTATTGGCATATTTTATATTATTCCACTGAAATGTCAAGCAACAGATTACTTGCTGCTTTATAAAATGTATTGAGCAAACATTAATCCTAGGAAGTTTTGATAATAATGATGCTAATTTGGCCAGCCAAACAAACAAGCAAGTTTTCATTCCAGTCATTAAATCCAAGCCCATCAAATAAACACCACTGATTAACTTACATAGGACCAGAGGCAAGGGCAATTCCAACAGCACTCATCCTCCCAGACATTATTTAAAACCATAGGCCAAGCAGAAACACATGTAAAGGTTCAGCTTTACTGGGCTGTGTCTAATATTTTCCCTCTTCAAATTATAATAATTGACACTTTGTGTACCATTTCCCGCCCTCCTTTTCAAATGAGAATTTAAATAGGGATGCTTGCAAGCAAACATTTTGGCGTGGCGACTCTCTAAACCACACACACAAGTCTGTACAAAAGAAAACCAGGTTGAAAAATGAAAGAGGTTGTTCTCTCTTTCTCTCACTCCTGTAATGACAGCACCTTAACATCTCCAGCAAAGCTAAAGAATAGGAGATTCTGAACAGATAAAATGGGGTACCTTTTTCACACAGTAAGCAGCTCGGCTCTGAAGTTCACTTCCGAAAATAAAGCCAACTTGGGTGGCTTATGAAGAAAATATTAACAATACCTGCAACATAAGGCTACCTATGGCTATGATTCAGAGGGGGAAGATGACATAGTTGCTGCTTTAACCCTTGAAATTGTATTGAATTCAAGATGTCAAAATCCCTCCAGTTCTTTTCTGCTTTAAAGAAAAGCCTGCTGCTGAGCCTTTTGTCAACAAGAGTTGTGACGAAAGAGTTAAGGACTTAAGCGTAGTACACAGAATTATCTGCTCCAATCTCTTACCAGTCAATGACTACTTCAGCTTCAAGCACAACAATACAAGAGCACAGAACAGATATAAACTCAATTTAAACTGTTCCAAACTTAATTGCAGAAAGTACGACTTCAGCAACAGAGTAGTCAATACCTGGAATGCACCACCTGACTCTGTTGTTACATCCTCAAACCCCCACTCCTTTAACCTTAAACTATCCACAATTGACCTCACTCCATTCCTAAGAGGTTTGTAAGGAGCGTGCATAAGTGCACAAGTGAGCCTACCATCCTTGTCTATTGTCTCCATTTATTCATACCTATTTCCTGGATTCTTACTCATGTTTATACTTATACCTATTAACTTTTAAGCGATTGACAAATCAAATAAATAAAAACTAAAAATAAATAAATAAAGTTTCTAGGGGGGTTTCTCTCCTTCCTTCTTTTACAAATCCAAGAGATAAAAACTTTTAACTGTGAAAAGTAAGAACAGCCTTTCTACTTGTGATAAAGAAACAAGGAATATATTATTGTCACACATGTAGAAAAAATAATGTGAAATAACAATCTATTGAACCTGTCGAGGTGCAACAAGCCAAGGCTGGCTATGAACTAACAGTCCAACTTATGTCTCATATATGTGAGTGTCCATCGGGAGGTCAAAAAGGCAAAATTGTGGTCCTATTCCTGGCAAAATCCTTACGGGGAAGTTTTCAGCTTCTGTCTCATCTCTTGATTGAGCATTGACAACCAATATTCTTCCAGTTACAAACTCAGAACCTCGGCACCCAGATTTTAATTTCCTTCTTTCTGCTGAAATCCTGCCAGTTTGCACCAATCTTTTGATTATGTCTTAATATTACAACTACTAAGTGGGTTTAGGTACTCCTCAACTTACAACCTGATCAATCCTCACACTTAAAATCATTGCAGCATCTCCAGAGTCACGGGATAAAAGTTTAGGGTTTATTTCAGTAGTGTAATTTATGATGAGATATCTCTAGATATACCAGTAAATTGTCATTTCTTTCTAAGACAAACTAAACACCCTGAAATATGACTTTAAGGAGCAAACTGATGCATATCTGTTACACCATGTGGGGTAATAATATGTACCTAGCGTTCAAAGTACTATTGCAAATTATTATGCATTTAACATTCGGGGGGAGGGAATCCTGGGTAACATAGTGTTCCGTCCGGAAAGAAGTGCGTGAGACTGGGTTCCAACAACAACTATTTTATTTAAACTCGCAAGGCAAAAGATATGGAACAAAGCCCAAGCCGCGGCAGCCCTTTATATAGTGGCTTGCCTGCGGCTTGAGGCCAATGACAATCATTTAACTATTCCCACCATTTGGCGGCTTCCCGGATTGGTTCTTAATCAACCAATCCGTAAGTGGCTTTTTCGGCCAATCAGATCGAGGGACTTGGAACCTACCAAGTTCCATACAGAACACCCCTCCCCCTTTAGTTTAGTCCAACGTGGGTAATGTAGTCATGCAGGGAAGTGGGGCTTTTTCTAGTCCTAGTTGACCTGCGCAGCTCAGTCTCGGCGTGGTCTTCTAGCGGTTCAGTCGGGATTGCTGCTTCTCCCGTCCTTCTCCATGGAACCTCCTGGAAGGGTGAGTCAGCCTTGCCGCTCCCGCCTGAGTCTCTTGGGTTGGTTGAGATGGCTCCGCCACTCCCTCCTGGTTTTACCGGGTTGGTTGAGCTGGCCTGGCTGCCTCCTTCCAGGAAGGCCTCACTT
>BHFT01057452.1:0-68927 GCA_004320025.1 Laticauda laticaudata
TGCTTTTAAAGTTGTAGCAATGTTTCAGCAGAATCTCATCTGCCATCATCAGGCTTGTGTATTGAGTTCGTCTGTGAGGACGAACATGTAAGTACCCGCGAAAACTTAAGAAACTATATATATATATACATACACACACACACACACACACATAAATATATTATATGTGTATGTATATGTATATATGTATATTATAATATATATTCTAAATGTCATTTTACATCTGTGGTTTTTATATGTGGTTTTACCCATTTGTTATGTGCCACCCAGAGTTGCCTCCAATAGATGCATAACTATATAAATTTGATAAATATATATCCATAAATTTGATTATAAATAAATGCAGAAAGGGGAAGGGGTTTTGGATTTCTCAGCCCTCTGCAGGCTTGTTAAAACATTGCAGGGCTGTGGGGAAAACATATCTGAGAAAATTCTGCAAGCCTTTCAGAGGGAGGGGGCAGACACGTGGGAAAAATCAGAATCTCCAAGAAAAATGTACACTACAAACAGTCCTGCATTTGAGTGGGCACACTCCCTATAGTTCACAAGTCATAGATGTGGTGCATTCACTCTTCAAAGCATTACATCTGTGCAGATTCTGCATAGATAATAAGGTCTCTTCTCAACCAGTTATGAAAAATGAGAAGCAGTGAGGCTTTCAATTAAAATACAAACAGCTGTATTTTCCAGCTGCAGAAGAGAAGCGTGGGGAAAATCTCACCCTCAGATTTCAACCTTCACGTCCCTGCAGCATACAAAGAAGCATCTCCATGGACTGGCATGGCGAGCAAGGCGGCCACCCAAAAATGCCACCTACCAGCCCCACGCAAAGAAAATAATAATCGACTATTCGTGAGGAAAAGCGGATTTTCTCCCTCGCCTTCTTCAAGCTAAATCAGCTTTAAATAGTTAAGCATTAAATAGACCCCAAACAGAGGTGAGAGATGCAAACAGATCCAGCAGGGAAGATCTCTGGGCGATCGCCACGGCAGGCTTTGGGCAGGGGGAAAATCAGTCAAAGAGGGGGCAGCGCGGGCTGGGCCGAGGGCTGCGAACAGGAGCTGAAAAGCCCAGCAGGCGCCACCAAAGACGGTCCTCAGCTCCCGGGAGAGGGAGGCTGCGTGCCGCTGGAACAAGCCGTCCTCCTCACCACCCAAACCGCCCTGGAAAATCCGCCGTGCATCGTCCGGGGTCTCCCTCGAGATGCCCAAGCCGCAGAGTCGACGACTCGAAGCGTCTTCTGACTCCGTTCCCAGCGATGCGCTTCCAGCCAAGGCTCGCAATCGCAGCAAGAGAAAAATTGCACCGCCGCAGCAGCAGCAGCAGCAGCACCGCCGAATTTTCGGTGCCGCAACGCAACGCGCAACGCAACGCTGCGGGCAAGCAAAGCACCAAAGGCAACAAAACAGCCGCGCAGCGCACAAAAAAAAAACTATTCTGCAGGATTCCCGGGTGAGAGAGAGAGAGAGAGAGAGAGAGAGAGTGAACGAGAGCGAGCGAGCGGTGGGCAGCCAATGAGAAAGAGGCGCGCGCTCGCCCTCCCGCCCCCCCCTCCCCAACTCGCGAAATGGACGCCGAGGGCCCGCCTCTCCTGTTGAACCAATCAGAGAAGCGGAGCGAGCGAGCGCCCGGGCCGACTTCCCGGAGCGCGGGACCGCCCCTCGGGGTGCGCGCGACGGGCCCAGAAGGGGGTGTGTCAGGGAACCCGGGAGAAGTGAAGCGGGGCGGGGGGGGGGTGAAGGGAGCCCGATAATGGCGGCCAGGAGGAGAGAGATCCGTGGCAGCTCTGAGGTAAAAATAAACGTTGAAAGCGACGCTCGGCCGTGTTGGGGAAGCCGGGAGGCGCCGGGGCGGCGAGGAACGCCTTTTGACAGGCCCGGGGAGCATGGCGGGCAGCTGGTGCGTGCCCCTGTCCTGGGCCTGTGGAGGAGGCTGCAGCGAGCGGCCTGGCCCTTGGGCGACCGTGTCGTCCGGCCCAGGCGCTGCGGGCGAGGTTGCCGCTGTCACGGCCGCCTGCTTTCCCCACGCCAGGCGGGCGTCCTTCCGTGTCCAGACACGAAAGCGGCTGTCAAACCCCGGCCCGTCCGCACATAGCATGACGCCGGGCTGCCGAGTCCCGTGCAGCGGTGGAGAAGGAGGCCGGCCGGGGACGCTCTTCGCGGCTGCAGCCGGTCAAGCGCTTGGCGGCCGAGGGCGAGCTCGGAGCCCGCGGTCGGCGGTGGGTAGACTGCCGGGTTCGGGTCTTTAAAGGTGGTGTTGGCTTGTCCTGGGCAGGAAGGATTCCTCCCAGCTGGCTTCAGCTGAGAGGTCGGACAGCCCCCCCTCCCCAAATGGGGCGTTTTCGGCTTCTTTGCAGGGGCCATTGCCCGCTCATGACGCTTGGCGGTGCAGGAGCGTTTGGTGCACCTTTGGAGTCCCCTTTGAGGAGGCCCAAAGTGTAGATTACAGTGAAACCTATTCCTGGATAAACAGTGCCTGGGCTCGGAATATAAAAAGGATGCAGCAGGGACATCTCCTTCCAGGTTGTGAAAGAGGAATTAAGAGAAAGAGCTCGTGTGGGATTAATTTCATATCAAAATGTTGACAATTCTCCTGAACTGAGTACAGGCAGTATTCAAGGGACGGTCCTTACAAACAGTTCGTTTAGTAATCGTTCAAAGTTACAACGGCACTAAAAAAATAGTGACTTATGACTGTTTTTCACAGTTGCAACCTTTGAAGCCATCCCCATAGCCATTTGATCAAAATTCAGATGCTTGGCAACTGGTTCGCACTTATGATGGTTGCCGGGTCCCTGGGTCATGTGGTTTGCGACCTCCTGACAAGCAAAGTCAACGGGGAAGCCAGATCCATTTAACAACCGGGTAACTAACTTACCAAGTACAGTGATTCACTTAACAACTGTGGCAAGCAAGGTTGTAGAATGGGGCAAAACTCACTTAAACGTTTCTCTTAACAACAAAAAATTTGGGCTCATGATTGCGGTCAAGAGTCGAGGACTACCTGTGGAGTAATTTGGGCCTCTTCCACCCAGGTGTTTCTTTTGCTTTCCAGGAATATGATATGCTTGACTTGGCATGGGGGGAGTTCAAATGAGCAATGGAATCAAGCCATTTCCTGGGCTGAATAATTTTGCCTCTAAGAAGGCATTTCCATAACAACTATAAGCCTGCATTGTTATCTTTAGAATGTGGTGGGTAAAGTTCTAGTCAACCCTACTAGAGTGTTGAGAACTGAGCAAAGGTATGAACAAGAAAGTTGATATTTGGTCCATTCAATAGGTATGCACAGAAGATACACTTTTGCTGCTGTATAGATTGACCCAGTTTGTTTACACTTTTGTTTTAAAAATGGGTTTATGAAGAGCTATGAATTACCCATTACAGTTCTCTGCTCAGATATGCTGTGCGTGCATAATACATTATCCCGTAACTCTTTTTTTCTGCCATTGGGGAGGATGTTTAGCAGCATTCCTTGTTTCATTTGATTATTGTGGTCTCAGCATTGTTTTCCATACTGCTATAAGAAAAAAATAGCTAAAACATATCTTCCCCTGCATTCAATCTTATCCATTTCATAGAAAAAAAAACAAGATGCCAATTTCTGGATTGTACTGGTACCTTTGTTTTATACTTTCTTCATGTTAAGTATTTTGTTTGTAATATTTTTACATTCTGCTAAATGTTCAAGAGTAACAGAAGTATCTTCATATGAAGAATATGGTCGGGACATTCAAAGTTAGCTATAAATAGCAGCATTTATTACAATTTTCAACTTCAGGAACCAGATCAATAAAACCCTTATTAAAACCCCGATATGCTCTTTAAGAAATGGAATTCTACAATGATAGTTCTTAGCACTAGATTTGTTCTCTGAAATGATAGGTTATACTTGCAGCCAGGTAAGCTATGATAGGCCTTGACAGGTTCATATAACTGCAAAAAGGTTTCCAAGTAACCTTATACCAAACTGCTTAAGACTTTCATTCTATGATAACAGCTAGCAGTTGAATAGATATAGAATAGATAGATTATACGGTATTATATGACTGAATTCATACATCATTTTAAATAATAGTTTATTGACTAAACTAATTGCTTGAAATGTGCCAAATGTTAAGCAATAAATTGTGCTATATTTTGTCAGCTACAGGGTCTGGATTAACAAAAACTCAATTTTTATCTTAAGATACGTGAAAACAAAAATCAGCTACATTTTTTGTGTTTTTATCTCCATAGACACCTTGACTTTGAAGATGGTGAGTAGCCAGCCAAAATACGATCTAATAAGAGAGGTTGGTCGTGGCAGCTATGGTGTGGTATATGAAGCAGTAGTAAGGAAAACCTCTGCACGTGTTGCAGTGAAGAAAATTCGGTGTCATGCTCCAGAGAACGTAGAACTAGCCTTGCGCGAATTCTGGGCACTTAGTAGTATTAAAAGCCAACACCCAAATGTAATCCACTTGGAAGAATGCATATTGCAAAAAGATGGCATGGTTCAGAAGATGTCCCATGGTTCCAGCTCTTCGCTTTATTTACAGGTAAATGAAGTTGCAGACAATGAATGAAAGAACATTGCATTAAAAGTTTTTTTTTTAAAGGGAACAGCTATTTGGTTTTTGAACAGTGAAATAGAGATTGCCATTCCGTATAAATACAGGAAAGCAAATATGTTTGCTTTTCTGTATTTGATACAGTTTTAGATATTTCAAAAATCTTGCCCGAAACAACATTAAGCTTCAGGGAAACAACAGAGTACACCTCCACTGTAGAACATTGGGTCTTCCCAGAATATTCAATTAATTGTCTCTGAGTGCTTGTTTAAGCAGAAATGTGGGTTATTCATTGGGTAAAAAAAAAATTGTAGCATTGTAAGGAAAAAATTGCTCCCAATGGAAAAGATTATTAATTAAAAGGATTAATAATCCTTTTAATAGCTTTTATGTGGGACCACTTAAAAAAAATCAACATTGTGGTAAGAAATAGCTTGATCAACTCTAATGAAATTTGTTTTGTTCTTTGAAATCAATTATATATTGCGATTAATAAGATCAAGAATAAAATGCCATTAAAATAATATATTAGTACTCTTCTTAAAATGCCATTAAAAAGCTTTAAGATGAATTGTCCTCCTCATCCAGTAACAGAATTATAACAGTCTATGAAAACAAATTAGTTTTTTTTATGCCAAGCAGATTGTCAAAAGAGCTACTCAGCAATATATATTTCATTAATAGAATATAGAAATACACTTGGGACATTTAAATTTTACTTTTAAAATTAAAAGCTAAAGCCCTCCTGTTTTGTGGTTATGCTATTTTATTGTTTTTTCAGGTTAGTCTGGTAACATTTAATAATACAAATAAAGAAATAATTGTGGTCCATTAAATAAGTTTTATTACAAAGAGTTAAATTAACATTTGTGTTTATGCTCATAATGGTAATCTGTGATTTCTACCTCAAATTTATAGTTTATAGTGTTTGTCATTTAACATATTGTGCTAATTCATGGTTTGTTGAACAAGCTACCAGCCCATTATGTGATACGTCAAATGCAAAAGACCAGGTCCACATATGATGGTCCAATTAACTTGACTTATTGATAAACAGCCTATGCATAGGAATGTTCTCAACTAAATCATTGGTACATTCTTCAAATTAGATAGGTGTCCACAGAATTCAGAGGGGAGTTGGACTTAGTTCACTTGTAGTTATGTAGAGGCTAGGCTGATCCTTCTGTTGATCAAGTAGGCTGATCCTTCTGTTAACCCCACTCTCTGGGTTGGTCACTCCTTCTCCTAAATCTTGTTTGTTTTAGCTTAGCATAAATTGAACATGGACAATTATGATTTATTAAGTTATAAAGATTTGGTTTACATAACAGCCATAAACCACTTATAAACCGTAAGGATAAATTCATATTAAGCCCAAACCAAACTAACAACATTCTGGATTAGCATAATATGTAAACATAGATTCATTTTCTGTTTTAGCCCGCATATCAGAAATGAAAGTATAGCTTGGTTTAGCTTTATAAACCACATATGGGCATTTGCAGGAGAGAATGAAATGATGAAATTCATATAATTTTTCTACTGCATCATGACATAAGCGATATAAGAAAATCCTTATATTAAAGATCAGAAAATGTTGATCAAATGGAAAATGATATTAAATAAACATAGTTCTAAACTAAGTTCTACTTTTTTGTTTAAAAGCCAGTGTTTTCCAAGATTTAGGGGGCCCTTGGACAGTCACTCATGGCTTGACTAATGTGCTGTACATTGGGATTTGAATAATGTTTGTTTAATATATACATGAAATATCTTTGTATTGTAGCTTGTAGAGACCTCCTTGAAAGGTGAAATTGCCTTTGATCCCAGAAGTGCCTACTATCTTTGGTTTGTGATGGATTTTTGTGATGGAGGGGATATGAATGAATACCTCCTATCCCGAAAGCCCAGCCGTAAGACGAACACTAGTTTTATGCTTCAGCTTAGCAGTGCTCTGGCTTTTCTGCACAAAAATCAGATCATTCACCGCGACCTCAAGCCTGACAACATCTTGATCTCTCAAAGCAGGATGGATGCTAGTGACCTGGAACCTACTTTGAAAGTAGCTGACTTTGGCCTAAGCAAGGTTTGTTCAGCATCAGGACAAAATCCCGAAGAGCCTGTGAATGTAAATAAATGTTTTCTGTCTACAGCTTGTGGCACAGACTTCTACATGGCTCCTGAAGTTTGGGAAGGTCACTACACTGCCAAAGCAGACATTTTTGCATTGGGGATTATAATCTGGGCAATGTTAGAAAGGATCACTTTCATAGACACAGAGACAAAGAAAGAACTCTTGGGCAGTTACGTAAAACAAGGGAGTGAGATTGTACCTGTTGGAGAGGCATTGCTGGAAAATCCGAAAATGGAACTACTCATACCTGTTAAGAAAAAGAAAATGAATGCTTGCATGAAACAGCTGATTAAAGAAATGCTTGCTGCTAACCCACAAGATCGGCCAGATGCTTTTGAACTAGAACTCCGGTTAGTCAAAATTGCTTTTAAAGACAGCAGTTGGGACACGTGACTTCTGAAGAACTTTGCCTTTTTGGCAGAAATGTGTGTAACAATGGTGCAGCATTTTAAACAAGCAAAAACCAGACTAACCCACAAGTTATGTGTCAGGGTTCCATGTGTTTTCCCCATTGCATTTCTCTTTATTTTTGTACGCTAAGCAAAAGGTTGCTCTTCTTGTTTCAGTATCCAAATATGTATATTCCCAAGCTACATCTGTAAAAAGCTTTCCAACTTGTCAGGAAAATTAACAAGTTAGGCAATACTTTTCTAGGAATACTTAATGGAATATTTCAAACATTCCAATTTCTTACTGTAGAATCTTGAATGTCCTTGAAGGAGAAGACTTGCATGCTGGTAATGCAAATCATCCATCAACTTTGTAGAGTAAATGTGTATATATTTATGTCACAATGGGTGATGAAACCCCTTCCAATATGGAAAAGTATGTTCCAAATTTATAGAATTGAATGACTGTGACACATCCTTTGATGCCCCAGCCTCTGTGTCCACTCCCTTTTCTTCCCCTTAAAGCAATGTGATGACACAAAATGAGGTCTACAGTATGTTAACACAGTATGTTGTAACACATTTAGCTATGTTTTTCAAGGATAACCAAATGATCATATGATAGACCCAGAGTTACTGGTCACTGCTGTATTTTATATTTGACATTAAGTCTTATTTTAGTTCAGGATTTTTTTTTTAAAGGAAGATTTTTTTAAAAATATCTTAAAACCATGGTTCCCTCAAGATTTAGTTTGTTGTCCGGCAGAGATTTATTATCCCCCTTCCCCATGCAGTTTGGGTGAAAATTATAGAAAATTGGGCACTGTTTTCTTAACACATGTACAGAGAGTGGCATGTATAATTAGTTCAACCAGAAGCCTAAATGTTCATTCCATTACCATTGTGCCACACTGATGTGACATTACTACTATTGCCCACTGTATTGGAACATAACTGGAGTCTGTATTGCTAAAGTGAATCCCTCCCTTTTTTTTTTTTTCNTATTGCTAAAGTGAATCCCTCCCTTTTTTTTTTTTCATCTGAAGCACTCAGCAAACTGCTTCTCTTCCAGGCTACTGGTTTGCAGGTTGCAGCATCTTGTTCATACATACACTTAAAAAAAATTGAAAACCTGGTACAGTAAACAAATCTCAATTTATGAGTAAATAGATAAATTTCATGAGAGGAAATAGTGTAGTATATGTTTTCAGTGTTGTCAAAAACATTTTATTGAACAGGTTGAAACTGTCCTGATGCTGTCAGCTACAGCACAGAAACCAGAAAGTGAACTGCTTTATGTTTTCTTACAAGAAGCACTGTAGAAATTATGTTTTAAAATCCTTATTTGATATGCCTAGAATCTGAAAAGTAGACAAGAAAATATATTTGTTTATTCCTTAGCTGCTATGTCCATATTAAACAAAGGGACATTCAAGGGGATATATTTCTAAAACTTGAAAAATACTTTTTTTTTTGTTCAATGTAGTTATCAGTCATGTAGTATCCTTTGCTTGCTAATAGGAAGTAGGTCTCACAGAATTCAGTGAGGTAAGATATGCATAGAATTATTACTTTAATAAGTATGCATATGATTGTTACTTTAATAGTTGATACAATTTTGGAAAAAATCAAATTATTTTTTTTTTGCTAAAATAACAAATAAATGTCACATTAACTCAGAGATATATTTTAAGAGAATTTCAACTAGGGTAGCATATGTCTGGCTTGCAGTGCTAAATTGTTTTAGCTGAGAATCCAGGTAATGTTCATCCTTTAACTGAGAAGATAAGACAAGGGCTTGACTTATATACATTTAGAGTATCAATGTTTCAAAGTAAAGTTCATTCTTTAAAGCACCGTTTGTGCCTTTAGAGACAAGATTGCATTGTGGTTATCCTGTGGTTAATGACATTGTATCTCCCATCAGTTACATAATTGTGTGAAACAAAAAGAATATGAGTGTAGGATCTTGACAGTCCTTATGTATTAGAAGAACCAGCAACTCTCAACCACATATGCCATAACTAGTCTGATTATTACATACAGTTTCTTGGCACATAATAAGTCTTTCAAATTTTTGGATATATTATTTAGTGTACTTTGTAGTGTAGTGCAGAAGCTACAAATAGAGCAAATTATATATTGCCTAGTAACACAGTTAATGTTAAAAGTGCACTTGTTTCTTATTTTTAAAAGTTGGGGAAACTTCCCTGGTCATTTCTGTTCATGGTGCTTAGTATGTTGGCATTGAATGCCAACTTGATTGTTCCATTGATTACATACTGAATAATTGTTTCTTAAAATCTCTGTGTGTGATTTTTGTTGTTGCTTGTATTTGGTTTCCTTTCCTGTAAAATCTTTGAAACCAATTGTAGCAGTCACAGAACAATCCACCAGCATAACATAGAATAAAAAATAACTTATCTGCACTTCAAAAGAGAAAGGAGTTTCAAAACTTTCTGTTATAAATTGTAAATTTTATTTTGTGAAAAAATTATTAAGGGGAAATTATTGTGTAATTTATTGAGTTCATGACTTTTTTTAAAAAAAATAAAAGTCCGAATTTACCCATGAATTGTAATATGATTTTTAACATTTTTATTAGCTAAATGAATTATATTTTGTTGATTTTTTTCCAGGACTTTGTGGTGAAGATAGCTAGACAGATAGATAGATAGATAGATAGATAGATAGATAGATAGATAGATAGATAGATAGATAGATAGATAGATAGATCAACAGATGTGTTTTTGAGCAAGAAGTTGAGTTTGAATAAATCTTGACATCTCTTTCATTACAGAAGCAGTTATGAAAAATGGCAATGATTCACATGGCCTATTTTAGGTTCACATGGCCTATTTTAGGAGTCAATAAAAAGAATAGAATGGGTGGACAGTTTTGTCAATTGATCTACAGTGTGGCTTCACTTTTAATTCTCAAACATTCTTAAATACCTGTTCTTCAAGTAATGTCCTTATTCAAGCATCAACAGGCACAAAGTTTAATCTGATTTCCTGTTCAGGTTCAGCTAGAGCAAAATAGACTCTGATAGTACTTCTATTGGACATGCTTGGCTATAAAACATTCATGAGTAATTTTGTTCACTGTTCATTTCTGTGAAAGAAGTACACATCCTGATTTGCAACACAATTCCCAAAAATCAAGTTATATCTATGACTTAAGGGTATATTTTGGCTGATAAAATTAGCACTCCCTGAGTGATCTGAATGGAGCTAGTACATCTCACTTTAGAAACTTGAGAGAATTTATACATAAGTAAATTCCGTCTGTGGAACTTGAAAACTAGCTTCTTGCATATCAGGTTTCAAAACTTCTTGCTTATACTGCTTCAACATATTTGCCCCTGCCCTAACTTTTGTGTGCTTATCTACACCTGTGGGAGGTATAGCTTTGTGGAGCAGCCTGCAGAATTTCAGTGTCATATTTCCTACTTTCGATTTGTTTGTTTTCTGAGAACATTTCAAATGGTGCTCTTCCTCATTCATCAGCCAATGAGGGCTTCTGGCTGAAACTGCAGCATAATGATAGATGGTTGGCTGGTGCGGTTAGCTACATATTTTTTTCATAAAGGAAGCTAAACAACATCTGAGGTTTCTGCCCTTTGAACATTTTACAGATGAAAAGTCACACTGTTCGGTTCAAAATCCAGTTGAAGATACCTGCCCAATTCGTCTTTGTTAAACATACTGGGTTTGCGTTTTGAATGTTTTTAAAAGTGTACGTTTCTAAATATTTCTTGCCTATGCTGATAGAACACCTAGCCAACCCTGGCTGGCTACAAAAAAACCCAAACAAGATCAGACTTGGTTAGTATTGGGGAATCAGCCAGAAAATTTCAGTTTAGCATTTAAGTCTGTCAAAAAATACCTAGGGTTGAAGGCTACACCAGACAGTACCATAAGAAAAATATTTTGAAAGAAGATAGACCAAATATTCACATATTGCTACTAAAAAAACTACAAAGAGTTTTCTGAATGAGTTTAATTTATTTTAAACAGTTTCTCCAACCTGGATGGTTCATTTTAATCATAGTTTGTTAATTCACAATGACATAAGCCATAAACCATGTTTATAATCACAGTAAAAGTTCAAATCTAAACAAATAACGTTATGGCTTAAGACGGTATGTAGACAGCTTTGCAGCCTTCTGTTGAAATCTATTTCATTCATAGTGAAATCTATGTTCTATTTCCTGGAGAACTTAATACATAGCTTGCTTTCCCATGCCTACTTTATAGTGCTATTGTGAGCCACAGGTTATCTTGTCACTCCTGTTTTTTTTTTTAAAAAAAAACAATTTTCTCCACCAAGATAAACTGCAACATATTGAGAAATATTGGTATTCCTCTGAATTCTTCAGGCTGGACAACCTATAACCATGATGGTGAACCTCTGGCACGCATGCCAGAGGTGACATGCAGGCCCTTCTCTGGGCATGCATGCCATCACCAGCTGCTTTCCTGGTTTCCAGTGCATGCATGCACACTGGCCATCTGGTCTTTGGTTTCCGGTGCTCCAGCATGCACAAAGACCAGCTGGTTGGCGCATGCATGCACATCAGCCAGCTGGTCTTCAGTTTCTAGCATGTGCACATGTATGCGTTTTGGTTTGGGCACTCGGTGCTGAAAAGGTTCACCATCACTGACCTCTAAAATAAATAGACCAGGAACCTGACCAAATCAAATATTTTCTAGGCATGATAAAAAGAAATGTGAGGTCTTTGCTTTTCAAGATGGTATGTTAAGCAAGCTGGCTTAATGCAAAAACTGGAGGAGGAAGGAGGATTCAAAAGATGTTTTCATAATTTATGGGTTGAGCAATTCTGGCCAGAAATGCACAAGACACAGGATAATAGCAACTGGGAATTGTTGCAGTACCTTTTATACCCTCTAGGTGGCACCTTTCTCTAGAGTTTGTTTCAAATTTTATTTTTCTCTGCTTGAAGATCTCAGCTGCATTCAATTCTATATTCTCACCTGAAGGACAAATGCAATAACAATAAGTGAATAATCCAAACACGTACCATATCCCAGAATACTCAGAGGCACCTATTCTTAAATCTGACATTCATGCCATCTCCATAGAGCTCTTGTTGAGCAATCCTAACTTTCAGGAAAAAAAACAATGACTACATATTTGGCAAGCAGGAAATCCTGCACAGGCTCACTTCCTGAGAAAGGTTGAGTAAATGACTGGAGGGAAGCTACTTCCATAGAATTCCCTTTTCCAGAGTCATCTAACCCTTGTGTCAAAATAATAATAATGGGGAAAGGTTTTTTTGTATCGTTTCCATAATGGATGGATGGATGGATTTATGGCACCTATGAGGATACAGATCGTCCTCAATTTACAGCCATAATCGGAAGCAGAATTTATATTGCTTAGGAAGTAAGTTGTTAATTGAGTCATGCCTGATTTTATGACTTTTTTTTGCCACAGTTGTTAAGTGAATCATGGAATCTGGCTTCCCTCATTGACTTGACTTGTGGGAAGATAGCTGGGAAGGTTGCAAATAGCAATCATGTGACCCTGGAATACTGCAATCTATCATGAATACATGCCAGATGCCAAATGCCTGAATTTTGATGACGTGATTGTGAGCATACTACAATGGTTATAAGCAGTGGTGGAATTCAAAATATTTTACTACTGGTTCTTTGGGCGTGGCTTGGTGGGCATGGCAGGGGAAGAATACTGCAAAATCCCCATTCCCTCCCCACCTCATTAACCTGCTTTCCAGCTCCATTTTCCTGTGCAGGGCAACCAAAGAAGACCCAGCCAATCAGCTGGGACTTGGGAGGCGGAGAATAGATGGAGGTGGGACCAGTCAGAGGTGGGATTTGCCGGTTCTCCAAGCTACTCAAAGTTTCCACTCCTGGTTCTCCAGAACTGGTCAGAATCTGCTGAATGCCACCTCTGGTTGTAAGTACAAGGACCAGTTGCAAGTCCCTTTACCACTGTAACTTTGAACAACCACACTAAATGAATGGTTGTAAGTCAATGGGATTGTAAAGAATATGATGATAGTTGAATCTCTTTCCAACTCTCTTGCCTTTAACTCAAAGTTATACTCAAGACACAAACATAAGTTGCTACCATCAAATACAATGACCCATCAGTTTAGATTTTTTTGTAAGTATTAAACCCACTGATAGAAGACTGGGTCATGAATAGCTATATTATTTCCCTTGAATCATAAGAAACGTGTCTTAAATGACAGCTGCTACAGATCATGGATGGAACAGGATTATTGCATCGCCCTGTTGAGGTTCTCCCTCCGTAACTGACTGGTCATTGCATGCCAGAGAATGACTTAGAATAAGCCTTAGAATAACTTGATTGTCACTTTAAATGTACACAAATCAGCATACATTAAAATGAAATTTCATTGCATATAGCTCTCAAAGGGTCACCAACTCCAATATATACTACATTAATATGATAAATAAATAAACAAAAAATAATTATGCATAGACCTGTGTCATATATTGTATGTTGAACAATTTCTATATTAAACCATATATACATATATTGTTTGTGTCATATATGACACAAACAGCACATGATGAGAAAAATGAATCTTGCGAGTTTATCAGGCAGATGACATAGGGAACAAAGCTGTTACAGAATCAGGTAGTCCTGCTAGAAATACTTCAAATGTTGGGATAGGTCAGCTGTGCTTTTATTCTATTCAAAGTTTGTTCTCTATAAGCAGCAGCATCTTTGAGCAGACTTTATTTCTGAAAATTTTCCTACCTTCAAACTGGAGACATGCGTATTTCTTAAGAGGGGCACAGACCATACTCTGGCTTAGCTTTACTGTCCAATTTGGAAAGCAGATCAAATGTAGAAAAAAAAACCCAAATTCAACAGTGTTAGTTCACAACATCACTTGCTTATGTGTATGGTGCTTGGCAAGAATTCTAAGAGAAATACTACACATCATACCATTTATCTCCAAAACTGCTGTGAAACATTGGCTGGGATAAATTTTCCTTTGTTATTATCATAAATTAAATTTGGCACCCATTCCACATTGGATTTTCCAGAGTGAGACTATCTCTGCTATGACCCCTTGAATGAATCATATCATTGGGGAGGGGGGAAGTAGTTTGATGATTAAACACACTGTCCCAAATTACTAAACTTCTTTTTTAAAAAGGAAATAAAGTTTCTAGCATTAAAAATTCCAGAGGTCATCATGAAAGTTATTCTTTGATTTCAGGAATTGACAAAACTCAGAACCATCCCAAAAGAAGAGTATTTAAAATAATCGATATTGTGAGGCAGATACACAAGTATGTAACAGTTAGTTTTCGATTTACAATCACAATTGAGCCTAAAATTTCCATTCCTAAGGAAAACAGTTGTTAAGTGAGTGGCATGCCATTTTACACCATTTTTGGCCATGGCTGTTAAGTGAATCATGAAATCGTTAGGCAAATCTGGCTTCCCCCATTAACTTTGCTTGTTAGATGAAATTAGGTGGGTAAGAAAACTGTTTTAATTCAGCTTCTAAATTCTGTATAGGAAAGGCGGGAAAATATGAGGACAATTTACAGAATCCGAAGGCAAGAGGTGATATTCAGCTGGTTTTGACCAGTTCTGGAGAACCGGTAGCGGACATTTTGAGTAGTTCAGAGAACTGGTAAATCCCATCTCTGACTGGCTCCGCCCCCACCTATTCTCTGCCTTTCTACCGTCCCAGCTGATTGGCTGGGTCTTCTTTGGTTGCCCTGCACAGGAGAATGGAGCTGGAAAGCAGGTTAGTGGGGTGNGGTTGCCCTGCACAGGAGAATGGAGCTGGAAAGCAGGTTAGTGGGGTGGGGAGGGAATGGGGATTTTGCAGTATATCCTTCCCTTGCCACACCCACCAAGCCACACCCACAGAACCAATAGTAAAAAAAAAAAAATCCCACCACTGCTGAAAACTTGCTTAAACTGTCCCTGAAAGGATTTAGAAGGGACCAAGTCTTAAAGTTGCCAAGTTTGGACACCCCTGCTCTGCAAACTTGGCAAATCCCCAATCCATGGACCAGCATTGGTCCACAGTATACCAGAAACCAGGAAACCAGCAAACAAGTGAAGCCCCATTCACAGCATGCAGGCAACACATGAAACCATACCCCCTCAAGTCTGTGGAAAAATCTCTCTCCATGGAACCAGTCCCTGCTGCCCAAAAGGTTGGGGGGCTGCTACTCTAGAGAGTAGTTTCCCAACCTTGGCCACTTGAAGACGTGTGAACTTCAACTCCCAGAATTCCTCACTCGGTACAACTGGCGGAGGAATTCTGGGAGTTGAAGTCTGCATGTCTTAAAGTGGCCAAGGTTGAGAAACTTTGTTCTAGAGACTTGGACTTATACTTCAACCCGTGCCTTTACCCCTTTTGATGGCATGTGCAGTATTGCAAATTGTTGTTCTGTTCTGCCTTTGTTAGTCTCTGCTCTTCCTAAAATAACATGGAAAAATGACTGGGAACTGAGATGATTCACATTCAAAAGAGTTCTCCGAAACAAGCTATTTTAAATTCTTGTTTACACTTCTCTGGCTGGCCACTTCAGCCCTGCGTCCTCACTTCTAGAGTTATTTTTGTTTGTTGCTGTGGAAAAGCTCATTTCCCTTTCAGTGGTTTTCTTCCTGAGTTATGATTTTACAGCTTTTGCTCTGGAGAGCAGCCACCTTGAAGGAAAATATAAGTGAAGAAGATCTCAGAGGTACCTAGATGGAGATTACACCCTCAATTTTTATCCCTGCAACATTAGGCAACAACAGATAGATAGATAGATAGATAGATAGATAGATAGATAGATAGATAGATAGATAGATAGATAGATAGATAGATAGTTTAACAGAGTTGGAAGGGATCTTGTAGGTCATCTGGTCCAGTGCCCGCCAACCAGTGGGCCGGGGACCACTGGTGGCCTATGAGTAAATTTGGTGGTCTACAGAGAAATGCCATACCCAAAGTACACACACCCAAAGCAATTAATCCAGGCTGTGTGAGAACACAAGGCTGCACTGCCCACATGGCCCGTGGGAACACAAGGATTGCATCGCTTGCATTGTGAACAACACAAGGTAGTGAGGGGAGGGGGGAAACGGCAGAGGGGGGAACTTGCCCAATCACCCCATGTGCCTGGCCTGACCACTGGGCTGCTTCTTTCCGCTTCTTTCTTCTGCTTTTGGCTGCACGCAAGGAAAGCAGCAGGTCTTTCTTTCTCTCCCCCAAACTCTGCCAGAAATGAGTCTTTGGGAGCCTGCAAGTTCTCCTGCTCCAAGAGGCTGTGCCATTCTGGCAGAGTTTGGGGGTGAGAAAGAAAAACTTCTGCTACTTCTGCTGCTTTCCTTGCATGAAGCCAAAAATCAGTCTCTCTCTCTCTCTCTCTCTCAGAGAAAGGAGCTGGAAATGGTATCCTGTGATCCCAAATAAAGAATGATCAATCTGCAAACAGAGACCCTGGGAAAATTCCAGAGACCCTGAGAAAATCCCCAATAAAGTTTGCAGGAAAATCCCTCACCCCATTTACCTACCGATCGATCATTTTTTGTTTGGGATTGCAGGATAGCCTCTCTTTCTCTCTCTCTCTCCCTGAGAACAGAGCTGGAGATGGTATCCTGCAATCCCAAATAAAGAATGATCAATCAGGAGGAAAACGGGGTGGGGAATTTTCCTGCAGACTTTTTTTGGATTTTTCTCAGAGTCTCTGGTCCGCGGGATTTAAAATGACCCCTGATCTAGTCCAACCCCCCAACCAAGCAGGACCCTACACCATTTCTGAGAGATGGCAGCCCAGTCTCTTCTCGAAAGCTTCCAGTAATGAAGCTACCTGGTGAAATAGGTTGGTTGAAAGAGTGATGGACCCGAATGAGCTTCTTCATCTCCTAATGGACATGAATCCAGGTTCCCCCGTCCTCATCTAACATCTTAATTGCTGAACTATTCTCTGAGGGAGATGGTAGTCTCCAAATTTGATCAATAAATGTCATATTTATAAAGCTTGCATGACAACCCCATCAATCAAGGCAGAGGAGAGTCTCTGTTTTGTGACTGTGTGTTGTTGTCTAAATATTTCTCACTGTTCTCAGCCTTACTCTTATGATCCCCCAAGTATGTTATTTTCCAAGAGGTTGGTCTCTGCTCCCCCTGTGGGATCTGTGTTGTTGTATATGGGTGGGAAAGCAAGGAAAAGCGTCCTTTCCATTTCTCTAAAAAAAGAATCAACATTCTGTGCAGTAGAAGATTAGCCACAAAAATAACCCCTAGGTTTCTCTTGTGGCTTCCTGCAATTTAAATCTCCTCAGGAAAGAGTGTGATCCAAACTTCCTCTTGGCTGGATTGGCAGCGAGAATAAGGATGTCCCAGCTTTTAACTCTATTACTGCCAAACCATAGATTACCTCTAAATGTATGCATGAGACTGGACAGCCATTTGTCTGAAATGGTATAGACTTTCCTGCTCAAGCGGGAGGGGGTTTGGACTAGATGACCTCCAAGGTCCCTTCCACCTCTGTTATTCTATAAAAGATCAACTGGAATGGATGCTGATCCATAAAGACTTTCTCTAATCTGGTGCTTTCTCCAATTGCATTGGATTCCTATTCTTTCTCCTGGTAGGATAGATGTAAATGCAGACTTCTCTAAGAAATGGCCAGTTTGGAGAAGGTTGTGTGTTGTGCCATCTCATTATATATGATTGTTTTTAAGATGACACAAGAAGTTCTTGGTTTTGTTGCAATCAAGGACACTTCCTCATGAAATCTTTGTGTCAGTTCTGAATCAGCTAGCTCAAGCATGTCTAATCTTACCTCACTACTGTCTGCTAGCAAAATCAGTTTAAGATCTTGTAGCTGCAGCATATGTAAAGTAGTAGCCAGTTTGGTTTTTCAGCTTGAAACATTGCAATTCTGCAAAGGTTGTGAACTCTCTGTTCTCCTGCTGGTGGGAACATTTGCTTCTTTCACCCCTACCTGATAGAAATTCAGCCATCTTCTTTAAATGCAAGGAAGAATCATCCCCTCATTGCAGTTGCTTATTATTTGGGGGGGGGGTGGAAATCATCAGGCAGACACACACAACATGAATGAAAACTATATCAAAGGCAGGATATTGTCTGAATGTTATTCACTGAGCTTTCATATTGGCCAGTGGACAGAATTGACCAATATTATTCTGCACCTTTTCAGGTAAGTAGGCCTTGATATCAAAAATTACTTTGGAGGGTATGGAAGTGGCTTCATATGATTGGGCTGATCTCCTTAGAAGTCAAAGACATCAGGTTAATTCATGACTTTTGTGGAATGGGAAGTTTTCCAATCAAACTAGATAGCCTTCTGTTGGTTGCATTTTCTAAACCAGGGGTCTTCAAACTTGACAGCTTTAAGACTTGTGGACTTCAACTCCCAGAATTCCTCCTCTAAGCATTTTAGCTCAGGAATTTTGGGAGTTGAAGTCCACAAGTCTTAAACGTGCCAAGTTTGAAGGCCCTTGTTCTAAACTGAGCAGAGGTCAGACTAGATAGTCTGCAGTGATTCGTTCATTCCATGACCCTGTTATTGCAGAAGAGCTTTACAAATAGAATTTTTAAAATGTGGAGCAGTTGTTGTATTGGTTAAGGCACCAGTTTAGAAGAAATCATGAATTCTGGCTTCATTAGGCACAAAGCTAGCTGGGTATCCTTGGGCCAGTCACTCTTTCAGCCCTTGGATGAAGGCAACGGCAAACCACTTCAAGCAATCTTGCCAAGAAAGATTATAAGGACTAGTCCACACAGTGGTCAGGAGTCAACAATGAATGGTGATACATATTGTTAGCTTGTAAACCTTTTTTGTTGTTCTTTGTATTGTTCCTTTTTCTTTGTGTTTTAAGTTCTCCTCCCCCCATGTTTGTATTTCTAAAAACATCTTAAAATAGAACCAATGGTCTATTTTTTTTCCTTTTCCAAATTTCCAGTTGTTGAATCCCTTAGCATTAAGACTATTTTGTTATTGAAACTTTGCCCAAATATTTTTTTCCCCAGGACCAGTTTTGAGAACTGAAATTCTGTACCCTCACCTACATCTAAGCTACATCATGCCCATATCTAACCATATTATTTTGGCTTTTGAGACAGGAAAGAAAAAAAATGCTACCTAGACCAGAGGTCTCCAAACTTGGCAACTTTAAGACTTGTGGACTTCAACTTCCAGAATCCATAGCTGACTGGAGAATTCTGGGAGTTAAAGCCCACAAGTCTTAAAGTTACCAAGTTTGGGGACCCCTGACCTAGACAGTGCCTTTCTCCTTTCCTGGAAGCAAAAGAAGGAGAATATCAAATGTAATAATTAACAAAGCTGCTCCTCCTCCATGACTCTTAAAATCAGTTGCCTGAGATGGAGTTATTGGCTTTCTTGTTAAAAAACAGTGACCCATAACACCAAGTCCACAGTGGTCAAGATTGGGCTGTAACCTGATTCTAGTTCAATTCTGGACAAAGTACAAAAACAAAAACCCTTCAAAAACTGCCAGTTTTCAGCATGAGAGGATGGGATTTCCTGGAGTCTGGATTGTGTTGTTTTTTCATTGATGATGAATGTCTTCCCACATTCATCCTCCATAATCTCCATCAACACATTGGGCTGTTTTTGGGTAGTGTGTGACTTACAACCATTTGTTTTGTGACTGTTCAAAGTTATAAATGCACTGAAATAAGTGACTTACACTCTTAAAAAGTTCCTCCCGCTTAGAAACATGGCAGCATCTTCATCGAATTGTGATCAAAATTTGGGCAATTGAAAACCATGTATATATATATATATATATGATGACTGCGGAATCTGGGGCAATCATGTGACCACTGTTTGTGACTTTTCCAGCTGACTTCTGACAAGCAGAGTCAATGGGGGAGCTGGATTTGCTTAACAACCATATGATTCACTTAATAGCTATGGCCAAAAAAGTTGCTAACAACAGGCGTGACTTGCTTAAAAACCACTTTGCTTAGCAATGCAAATTCTGGTCCCAATTGTGGTTGTACATTGGGTACTGCCTGAGTTGTCTTCTGAATGTGGGCATCTTTGTCAGGAGTGGGGATGGTGGTACTATGTGTCACTCTTTTGAAGTGGAGCTAGTTAGGAAACAAACTCCAGGAGAACGACTGGGACTCTTCCTTATTGAGATATAGCATCTTGAAATCCTGACTGTGTTTTCTCCTCCCTGCTTCTTACATCCCAAGGAATTAGGGGGAATCAGACCGAGTTCTTTATCCATGCTTCTTTCATTATCTGTATTTTTTATTAATTGATCTGGTTTGCTTAAACTGTCACATATATGTGACAGTTATGACATATAGACATATATGACAGTGACACATACACACATATGACAGTGACACACACACATATATGATATGACACACACACACATATACATATACATATACATATACATATACATATACATATACATATACATATACATATACATATACATATACATATACATATANATATATATATATATATATATATATATATATATATATATATATATATATATATATATATATATATGCTGTTCAGTTTTGTTTGGGTATTTTCCCATGTCATTGTAGTTGTGCTTTTTTGTCCCACTTTGTCTCCATTTCTGTGGCCACCATCTGGAATTACCCTGCAAAATGAATGATTTTGGTATCTTCAGAATATGTCAGTAACCAATATGCATACATATGCATACATACAATATGCATACAGCTGTCTTCAGAATTGTTGAAAGAAATATCCTTCTGGATTCAGGTCCAAGTGGGGAAGAAAGACACTGGAAACATGGTGACTGCTTGGAAAGATGGTTTAATGGTGGACAGGATCATATGCCTTGGGTGAAGAAAGAAGGAAGAGGTGAGATGCTGAAAATGCCTGGGTTTTATAACTTTTGTTGGGATTTGAATTTGAGCTTGTATTCTGACTGGTTGTCAGACTCCCATTGGGCCATGCAGGGGCAACTCTGTAAACTCTCCTGAGTTCCAGGCTTGATTGAGCCTTGCTGGATGATGATGCACTGAAAGGGCTGTGGGCAATTCCTCTTATAGCTTTACCTGGAGTAGATCTTTGTTATGTAAAATAGACTGGCCTAGGCCAGAGTAATGGCCCATTAGCAAAGGTGAGTTTCTGCTTCTGAGTGTCTACTCTTTTTAGGGGGAAATATTCTGCCTTTTTAGTATATCCTAAAATATTTCATTTTCCTAGGAAAGGGGTGGGTTTTAACTTCCAACAGAATTAAAGAGCCAAGGCAGGCTGCTCTTATTATTCCCATATTGCACATTGGGAGACCGAGATCATGAAATAAATTCTTGGCTGTACCGAGCTGATGGCATGGCCACTTCGCTCCACCAGTATTTAACCAAATTCTCAAAACTTGCGTCTACGTTATAAGTGCAGTAAAATACAAAATCAAGACCCACCCACATATTTCCTTATAAAGAAACACATTTTAAGGTCTGTGCTCCTCTGTTCCAGAGAGCACAAGGTGAATTCTTTGGCAAAACAATATGAAAAGCATTGGGGAAAGAGGGGTCAAAAGCAGAGTGAAGGAACAACGTGGTTCAGAAGGGGTTAAGACCGAAGAGGGTGTGGATTAGCGTTTTCCTGTCTTGACAGCCTGTATATACAGCACACAGACCAGCTGCCGGCTGGCCGCACGCCGCTGTTCACTTCCCTTACTTGCCCGAAAAATCTTCTGGTGCTTGGGTGTTACAGAAGATGCTGCCATGCTTTTAAAAGGGAGCAGAAGGTGAGTCCATAAACAGACCTGGTTACCAGCATATTGGGCGGCTGCCAGATGAGAGAACCAGCTGTTCAGGAATTGGCCTTCCTTGGCTTTGCTAATGATCTTACTGACTACAAATTCTCTTCTGCTTCATTTGAATTACGGTAGACCAGCCAACCTTGGGAGTTTTAAGATGTGTGGACTTCAACTCCCAGAATTCCCAGCCAGCTGTGCAGGAGGGGGAATTCTGGGAGTTGAGGTCCACATATCTAGAAAGTTGCCAAAGTTGAGAAACCCTGGGATAAACTGTCCAGTTAGATTCAAAGGGATAAACTGTCCATTCAGGTTCAGGCTCTGTGTGTGCATTTTAGTGCTTAATTGTGGTGGGGAGAAAAAAAAGCTCTTTATTGGTTATATATCCATCCAGGCTTACAAGGTATGGTAGGTGAAAATGTGGCTGGCAGCTTTATATCTTGGTGTGTTTTGTGAACTTAATCCATCTGTTTCAGAATCTGGTGTAAACCCCAAGCAGTTGTTTTAATCCCAGAAACAAAAGGTCATGGGTAGAGTCGGATATGACTGGCAGGGGGAATATTTACACTTTTTTTTACCATTTTATCTGCTATTTTTGTACAACGTTATGTGTTAATTCACCCAGTTTTGTCTGACAGAAATTTAGGCAGACTGGATCCTAATCTTTTCAACCTTAAGATAAAGTTTTTTTCAAAGTGGACTTCAGAGGACTGCTATCCCAACAAATCCATCAAATCTATCCCATAACTGTCCACAATCTTGCAGGTCTTACAGCTGCCCTGGATTATAATATCCATCATCCTTAAAGACAGTGAAGTGTGATGGATGCTGTAGTCCACTGAAGGGGAAGCACGCCTGAGGATCAAATGCTAATCCACACATCCAAAAGGCAATGGTTTGGGGTAGATAATGCCCCCCAAACTGCACAAGATTCTTGTCGGAGAGCCAACTCTTGAGACCATAGTGATATGTTTCCTCTGGCGAGCAAGTGGCAACTCAAAATAAGCCTGTGGGGGAGTCTCTTGTGGCTGGAGTGGTGTTTGGCTTCTGGGCATATGTATCCCATTTGGTGAGGTCTGTACTTAAACCTCCAAATTTGGAGGGTGTGGCCCAGAGTGGAAGGAGGCTGCTAGCACCAGGCAGGCTTATTTATAGTTGTGAATTCAAGAGGCAAAAGTTCAGTAGAAATTTGTCCTGTAACCTGTTTTTGTAAATCCTCTTCCTCAGATCCACAGGTCTTAGGGAAAGCTGGCTTCTTGGGGAGGGGAGTCATGATATGGGCCTCTTTTGAAGCCCTTCCACATCTTACGTGATAGCACAGTGACTAGGTCTCATGAGAAATCGTGGTCACCGTGGCTTCTTGATACACTGCTAAATAACATAAGAATTCAGTGATGGTTTTAATTTGGGAGGAGGGGGTATTTTTATGGTGTTCCTCTTAGCTATTGGTGAGCCAAGCTCCAAGAAAGATTGAGCATGTGAGCCAAGCTGCCTTTTTGATTAGGTTCAAAACTCTCTTTGAACAGGAGTACCTCACCAGGGCATGTCTAGTTCCCCAAGGAGAGGCTCTGGTATGTCCCCACAACTGCCAGCAAACAATGTTTGATTAGGTCCATAACGCTTGAGATATGATGTTATTCCAGAAGTTTGCAGAGTAGATGGCTTTAGATGTTTTTGGTGCACCAGAAACAAGCTCCTTCATATTTGTGCAGGTCAAGCATTAGTTGTGGACCAGGCCAAGTTGGGAACTCAGTAGTGTTCCCAGAAGACTGTACAACCATGTCGTAACCTCTTTTGAGGGGGTGGAAGGCTTCTGAGACTCTCATGTGAGCCTGTTTTCCAAGCAGAAATAGCAAATGTTGAGTCTAAGACATCCTGCCTTCAAACAAGGCTGTATGTCTTAAGGACTTAAGAAAAAATATTGCAAAAGTCCTTGAGAGCCAAACAGAAGTGAAACAATTTATGCAATCCATCAACAATAGATTAATGTTTGAAAAAAAACAAATTACAAAATACAACAAAAACCTAACCAAAATATAAAGTATACTGTCATTACAGTAAACAGTTACAATTCTTTTTATAATTGTCTAATGCAAACATTTTGCAATTAGGTATCTATGCATGAGTGTTTGCTTGTATATGGGTGTATATATAATAATAGATATAATGTATTATTACAGGGGTACAGGTAGTCCTCAACTTACAACTTTTCATTTAGTGCGGTGGTTGCCAACCGGGGACCACTGGTGGTCCGCGAGAAAATTTTGGTGGTCTGCAGAGAAATGTTCCCCCCAAAGCAATTAATCCAGGCTGCATGGGAACACAAGGCTGCGCCATGCACATGGCCCGCCTACCCGTTGGCCCCACCCTTTGGCCGAGCGCAAACCTTACCTTGAGTAGAGCTACGTGAGCTGGAACTGGAAGGCAAGATCAATGGTGGGCTGGGCTGGGATGCTACTGGTTCTGCCCAGTTCTAAAGAACCGGTAACTCTGAAGAGCAGCAGACACTGAACTGGTTCTGTGTTTGCTGCTGTTTGGCCGGCCCACCTGCCCGCCCGAGCTCTTACCTGTCCTTTATTTCCTGCTTTTTCAACCTCGGCTGCTTTGCGTGGCACAGCTGTGGTTGACAAAGCAGAAAAATTGAGGCTTTTAAAATGCTGCACACCTGCACACAACATTTTTCAGCTGTCCGGGCAGCACAGCCGAAGGTTTTCTTACATGCGTGCACAGCAAAACATAGTCACCAAACAGGTAGTAGCACTGGTTGAACCCCACCCCTGATGTCAAGGGAGGGAAATACGGCTCGGGGTGGCTTGCTGATGTTGATAGGAAAGTCGGTCCCATGTTCCATATTCCAGAGCTTCAGTAGTCACAAAACTGGTCCATGACAGGCCAGCGCACCTGGGTGGAGGAGCAGCTGGTCCAGGATGACCAAAGGGCCAGTCCTGTGACTACTGCAGCTCTGGAATATGGGACTGACTTTCCCACCAACGCCAGCAAGTCACCGTCAGTCAACATTCATGTTAGTGGTCTGTGGGATTTAAAATTATGAGTTTGGTGGTCTCTGAGGTCCAAAAGGTTGGTGACCGCTGGTTTAGTGGCCGTTCAAAGTTACAACAACACTGAAAAAAGTGACTTATGACCATTTTTCACACTTACGATTGCAGCATTCCCAATGATCACCTGATCAAAATTCAGATCCTTGACAATTGACTCATATTTATGACCATTGCAGTGTATGTGGTCACCTTTTGTGACCTTCTCACAAGCAAAATCAATGGGGAAGCCATATTCAGTTAAACAACCATGTTATTAACTTAACGACTGCTGCAATTCACTTAACGACTGTGGCCAGAAAGGTCGTAAAGTAGGTCAAAGTTAACTTAACTGCTTAGCAAGAGAAATTTTGGGCTCCATTATGGTCGCAAGTCAAGGAGTACCTATATAACAGGGTAGATGTTGCTGCCTAATTGTACTGAACATCAGTTCCCATTGGCCATGTTGTCATTCAGAGATACATCACAGGTGAGACAAAATATTACTCTCTTTGATCAGAACCCTTTTATGTTTCTTATGAGAAAAGATGAAGCTACGCCTCATGAATTATGCTTTCAGTCATCTTTCATCTTTAGGGAACATGGAAAGATATTAAAAGATTTACAGCTTTGGGACTGTCAACTTATTTCTAGTGTTGGAAGGATAATATCCTTCTGGGTTCAGTTCCAAGTGGGGAAAAAGACGTTGGAAACATGGAGGCTGTTTGGAAAGATGGTTTAATGGTGGACAGGAGGACCACATGGCCTGGAGCTCCAGAGTGAAAAGGAAGGATGATCACATGCTTCAAGATGTTGGCTGAAGGAAAAGAAGAAAGGGGCAAGATGCTGAGAGACCCTTAGTTATATACCCACTGTTGGGCCCCACCTTAGTATTTCCTGTTCCTGGGTAAGAAATGTATCCCATTGGCTGTCAGACTCCCAGGGGGCGGGGGTCTTAGCTACCTTTGTAGATTTTGTCTGGACCACATGGCTTCACCTGAGTGCTGATTGATGCAATCTTCCCAGGCCAAGTGTTGAGATGGGTAGAGGCCTTTGTTATGTAGAACACTCTAGCCCAGGCCTTAATGGCCCACCCATTAACAAAGGTGGGGGGTGAGCTTCTGCCTCTCTGAATTTCTACTTCCCTTTTAGGGAACATATTCTGCCTTTTTAATATTTCCTAGGATATTTCATTTTTCTAGGAGAGGGGTGGGTGCTAACTTCCTACAGAATGACACATCTGCAAGGCAACAACCAAGCCCAATACCAAGGACTCCACAATCTTTAAATAGTTGAATAATAAACACTGATCAAACACTGGTAAACACCCAAGGCAATCATCTTATTTTCTTCATAATTTGATTGATTTTCTTTATGGTGAGAACTATAATTAATACAGTTAATAGACTGGAGGTTGGCAGTTTTTGTGATTGGTTGCCTCCTAATTCCCATGCTGATTTAAGATAACTTCTGAACCAGCACCTGCATATGCCTAGACAACTATTAAACTCTGCCCACAGCCTGGAGTTTGATCCTGGTTGGCTCAAGATTAACTCAGCCTCCCATCTTTCTGAGGTTGGTAAAATGAGGGCCCTGACGATTCATTAGGACAGGGGTTCGAAAACTTGGCAACTTTAAGACTTGTGGACTTCAACTCCCAGAATTCTCCAGCCAGCTATGGGTTTTGAAGTCCACAAGTCTTAAAATTGCCACGTTTGGTGGCCTCTGCATTAGGGGAAGGATATGTCTAAGCGCTATTGCTCTAAGCGCTATTAATGTTTCGACCCAAACCTGGTTCCAAGGAAGCAAACACGAGACAAAGGTAACAGCACAACCTTTTAATGTTTCTTAACGAATCCCATTCCTTCACCAGTAAAAGGCTGCTTCAAATTAATTATCTCTGATAAGAACAAGCCTTGCCAAGGTGGTGCAAGGCTGCCAAGAACACTAAATAAAGTTACTAAGAAAGATTTCAAACAAAGAGCCTCCACACACCAACTCAGATATTCCGACTGTCCACAAGGCTTGAGTACAAAAACTTCTTTGCTTCCTGCAAAGAACTCTGGTTTCTCAGCTGGCTTTTATCTCTTAAGGGAGCGCCATTACCTTGCAGTCTTACTCCTGAGCCGCCCATGCTGCTGCAGCTGCTCTTTCCTTCGAGCAACACTGCATGCACACGCACTGGGCACAGGCTCCTCGGGGACCTCTTCATCACTGCTGCCAGCCTCCACAATCTCCAAAGGCGGCATTCCACTCCGTGATGGTCCTGGCCCCATCCCTGCATCATGTGCAGGCCCCTCATCTGAGTCTTCGGTCTTCTGTCTCCGAGCCCTAAGCCATCTGCACCTGCTGCTGGCGAACCACTACCATTAAAGAGATTTTACTTGAGTGCAGGGGACTTGGTAGCTTGAAGGCCTGGGTTCAGATATTTGTTTTACTCCTTCAATTAAAAAAAAAATAGGGTCTCTTCATCAGCTGTGTATTGGAAGGTGAACCCTGGATATCAGTTTGTCTACAGAGTCTTGCTCAGTTCAAAAAACTGCAGACATGCTGCTCTTGAGTTTTTTAAATAAAAAGGTGCCATTTTAAGAAGCAAAAGATCCTTCAGCCACCTTCTTGTCTGATCACACTTAAAGTGAGTGGCAGACAGAGAAACTTTTCCAGGGAATGGGTGGGGGGTGGGTGGGTCTTAGACTCTTAGGAGCACAGTTGGATTGGAATGGTATAACCATCATTATAATAAGTTATATAAATGAATTACTGAACCAAAAGGTGCCATTAGCAACTGCGAATCATTTGGTTTTTTTTATTTTCTTACCTTAGCAGTTGAGCTTCCTTGTCTCCGGAGGACAGATAGACTCCAGTGGTTAAAAAACTATTTGAGTTAGGGGACTGAGGAGGAGGAGGAAAAAAATCCATATTACAGGTATTAAAATGTGTTTAAACATCAGAAGGTCTTGAGGCCTTTTCATCAGCTCAGTCTTGTGTCACCTAGAGCTTTATGGCTCTATTCTGAATGGGCTTTTCAACTTCTTTCACGCTTGTACAAGTAGTCCTCTACTTACAACAGTTCAAAGTTACAACAGCACTGAAAAAAGGAACATGACCGTTTTTCACATTTATGACCATTGCATTATCCCCATGGTCACATGATCAAGATTCAGATACTTGGCAACTGACTCATATTTGTGATGGTTGCAGTCAGAGGTGGGATTCAATTTTTTTAACAACCGGTTCTGTGGGTGTGGCTTAGTTGGTGGGCATGGCTTGGTGATCATGTGACTGGCTGGGCGCGGCCAACTCAACATCATTCACATTGAGGCATGCATCTCCTCGCCTAGCCTCATGACTGTGAGGATGCTGCAACAGTCATAAGTGTGAAAAATAGTCATAAGTCACTTTTTTCAGTGCCATTGTAACTTTGAATGGTCACTCCACACAAGCAAAGTACCAGCAAAGGAGGGGAAAAAAACTCCAGAGAAGTTCCAGAGACAGGAAGTCTAGTCCTGCCAAGAATGTACTAAGGGTTAACGGAGAGGCAGTTTCTGTAAGCAACACCAGAATGTTTCCTTCCTGCCTTCCTTACAGGATTAGGCCAGTAATTTCTTCTAACAACCGGTTCTCCAAACTGCTTAGAATGTTAACTACCGGGTCTAGCGAATTCTGGAGAACCGGTAGTAGAAATTTTAAGTAGTACTGGCAAATCCCACCTCTGACTAGCCCCACCTCCATCTATTCTCTGCCTCCCAAGTTCCAGCTGATTGACTGGGTTTCCTTTGGTTGTCCTGCACAGGAGAATGGAGCTGGCAAGCAGGTTAGTGGGGTGGGGAGGGAATGGAGATTTTGCAGTATCTTTCCCCTGTCACTCCCACCAAGCCACACCCATCAAGCCACGCCCTCAGAACCGGTAGTAAAAAAAATTGAATCTCACCACTGGCTTGTGTAAAGGAATAGGTAGAATAGGAGAAAAACCATTTATTAAACTGAAGTAAGCACGAGGCAAACCTTTACCAAGATCAAAGTAGATGACACTATATTTTCCTCTAAAGGAGGGCAGGAAGGCAGGAAAAATGACTTTTGCCAATCTCCACTGATTGGTTCTTTCCTTTACTATCCTATTTGCCTCTTGCTGAGATAGTCGCTTCTAGCACAGGGGTCAAGATCTTGCCTGGTTCATTTCTCAAAAGCTGTTCAGAAGGTGAATATTTTCATTCTTTGCACAATCCAATTGCTCCGAGAGATACAACTGGAACCTTCGCTTCTGACATTTGGGGAAGCATTAAAAGCTGCTTCCTTTGCTCCTTTTCAAGGTACTTGGGTTTTTAACAAGGAAGATCTAGCGACCTTTTGTTCCTCTTTATTTTATGGTTTAGTGACCTTAATGGGAGTTTTTGGCTTATTTTTAGATACAGTATTGAATTTATTGACAGTTTTATGGAAGGGCAGGCCAATCGGACAATCTACAGATAATTTAAATAAATATACGGCATGTGACTGGAATAGAACGCTTTTTGGATTCTCTGCCATAAGCTGGGGGACCTGCTTATGCTACCCAATTGGTAGATAAAGTCTATCAAAGATACCTTTTGTTCAGAACGCATGAAGAGGCTCTTTGGAGTCCTTTTGCTTGGTTGATCCAGATTAACATGGATAGACGAACCATTAAATTTCCAAAGTTAAAGTCAAATCCCTTCATTTGCAGGTGATGGGAATGTGTTGCAGAAATCTGTATGCAGGCAGTGCACCCTTGGCAGTGCTTGAGTTTTAGTCAGCTGCTTAATAGAGAGAGAAAAAGGTAGTTCTCATTTGGCAGAGAGGTGGCTTCAATAATTTGATTCTCTCTGATGAATGAATGTAGGGGAGTGTGTTGTGTGTGCATGTATGTGTGTTTCTAATTTTTGCCATCACTTCTTTTCTTCCATCTACAGAGAATACCGTTCACCAATGAATAATAACTTCCTTAAAACACACCCTGCCTTTACTTGCTGGTTCACCACCAGTAATGGACAAGCTCAGTAATGAAGAACTGTTGGGGCTCACCTTGACAAAAAATAAGAAAATAGGAATAGCACTTAGACTTATATACTGCTTCACAGTGCTTTATAGCCCTCTCTAAGCAGGTTAACAGAGTCAACATATTGCCCCCAACAATCTGGGTCCTCATTTTACTGCCCTGGGAAGGATAAAAAGCTGAGTCAATGTTGAGCTGGTCAGGATCGAACTGTCTGTCTCTGTCTTTGTCTCTCTGTCTCTCTTTCTGTCTCTCTCTCTCTCACACACACACACACACACACTGCAGTGGTGGGATTCAAATTTTTTTTACTAACGGTTCTGTGGGTGTGGCTTGGTGGGCATGGCAGGGAAAGGATACTGCAAAATCCCCATTCCCTCCCCACCCCACTAACCTACTTTCCAGCTCCGTTCTCCTTTGCAGGGCAACCAAAGGAGACCCAGCTGATCAACTGGGACTTGGGAGGCAGAGAAGAGATGGGGTTGGCAGGGCCAGTCAGAGGTGAGATTTGCCAGTTCTCCAAACTACTCAAAATTTCTGCTACCGGTTCTCCAGACAGACAGATCGACAGACAAGGCCTCTTCAGAAATCGTGCAAGAACACTACATGTTTTTCGGAGGCTTCAAAGTAGAGCTCTCTCATGCAACTTCCAGGGAGTCTGGAAGCCTTGCATGTCACCAAAAATGCCGTGGTATGTCACCTGTGACATGCATGTTGTAGCTTTGTCTTCACTGGATCCACCTATCAAACCAATACTCACTCTAATTTGTTGATTGGTAGTCATTTTTGACTAGCGATCTGGCCACCTTGTCGGTTGGGTTTTGTGTTCTTTCCACTACGTTTGCTTAAAAAGGACAATCAAAACCACAGAGATCCAAACAGGGTTGGAGCTACTGCAGATAGAGGGAATAGGCTGGACTATTCTCTGCCTCTCTCAATCCTCAACAGAATGAAATGGGGGGAAACTGAGAGGAAAAGTGACAGAAAAAGAAGGAACAGATCAGACATCCAGCCCTTGCTTATCAGTGGAGACTGAGGGGAGCAAGTGGCCAGTTTTAAGTTTCTGAGTGTTACCCTAAAAGAGGACCTGACCTGGGGTGCCCACACTGCAACCCTGGTCAAAAGGGCCCAGCAGAAATTATACTACCTGAGATTTCTCATGAAACAACAATTGAATGAAAAACTGCTGGTGACCTTCTACCGCTGCACCATAGAGAGCATTTTAACTTGCTGCACCTCTGCATGGTTTGCCAATTGCACAGGGGCAGATAGGAAAGCACTCCAGAGGGTTAATGTCATTGCCTGGAGGATCATGGGTTGCCCTCTCCCCTCCTTGGAAGAGCTTGAGAGCTCCCGCTGCCTTAAGAAAGCTCAAAACATTCTCAAAGATCCATCTCATCCTGGGAGCTCTTTTTTTGAACGATGACCATCTGGCAGATGGTACAGGATAATAAAAACAAGGACAAGTAGGCTGAAAAACAGCTTCTATCCCAGGGCAGGAGCTCAGTTGAATTCTGCTGCATAGTGCAATATTAATGCAATATCAGGGGTTTTCAATTCAATATATAGAATATGAAGGATGTTTCTTTGTGTTTATTTTCAGTCATAATGTACACTGAAGATGGTGCTTGATTTCGTTGTATGAGGTACAATGACAATCAAGTAAACTAAAACTAGAATAGCTTCACTAGCATCCTATGGCTGTTCTAACTTCCCATCTCTATTTCCTGAAGATCAAAAGGATGCAAATCAGTCCAGCAGGCTGAACTAATCTACAATAAAAATTGGCTGCAAACTGTCAGGCACTCTGATCTAATGGATTCAGACCATTTTCTTGATCTTACAAATTGGCTTAGTGGGCTCTGGGAACACAGTTGAACATTGATGTCCTGGAACCAGCGGTGGTTGTGCCAAGTACCACCCTCTATGGTGAGCAGATAATGCCAAGGGAGGGTAGGATGAATGTGGGCTCTGAGAGGATTAGTTGAGAAGGGAGGTCTGGAGGAGGATTAGGAGGTAATGTGGAGGGTGAATGTATTGAGGTAGGGTGTCCCCAAGGTGCTTTTTCAAAAAGGCAACTGGACTTTGTTTTTTGCTTGAAGACATTTCGCTTCTCATGCAGGAAGCTTTTTAGTGCTGACTGAACTGAAAAAGCTTCTTGGATGAGAAGCGAAACATCTTCAGGCAAAAAACAAAGTCCAGTTGCCTTTTGAAAAAGCACCTTGGGGACAGCCATGACCTGGATGACTGAGGATCTCCATAGATATTGAGACAGGTATTAGTCAGAAAAGGTGGGTTGTCTGATGCCTGTCTCCTTTTCTGGTGCAGTTCCCTTAAATAATGGCCAGGAAGTCCTCACATGAGGCTGCTGATGCTAAATCCCTTCCCCTCCCCTCCCTTCTGTCTTATTTTCTCTTTTCTTCTTCTTTTCCTTCCTTCCTTCCATCCATCCATCATTTTCATTATTTAACTTCTCTTTCTTTTCCTTCCTTCCTTCCTTCCTTCCTTCCTTCCTTCCTTCCTTCCTCTCTCCCTCGGTTTGTTTACCTCCCGCTTTTTTCCTTCTTTCTTCCCTTCCTATCAATGGATGTTCTTTTGTCTCCTTCCCCAGTTATGTTTGAGGCATCCTAAACAATGAAGGAGGTAATTGATGTCTTAGGAGAACACAGCTTGACATGATCTTCCTGGCACCTGTAAAATAGCCTGGAAGCTTACATCCATCTTCACATAATTGCCCCAAAGATTGCAATTGACCCCACTTTACTTTGCAACTGGAATTACGAGGAAGATGACAAATGGGTTTAGCCAAGGCTTAGTGGTCCCCTGAGAAGACACCAACAGGTTTTTCCCCTGAAAAAAAGACTAGCTGAGATGATTTTTCAAAACTCCTTTGGAAATCTTGCTTATGCCCTGATTGACTCAAGGGATAGAAACTTATTTTCCATGGCGGAGATGAAGGAGTTTTGTTTTGCATAGTTCAAAGCTATTCGGGTGAAAGGGAAATTAATTTAACTGCTTGGAGGGAAGGCCAAGAAATCTATTTTTCTCCAAAAGATTAAACATTCTGCTTTACACCTGGGCTCATGCTCAGAAAAGTTTGTGTGTGTGCAATTTTCTGCATTGTTAAGTGAACTGCCTTTTTTTCTTAATTGGAAGTGTTGATTTTCCATGTTTGGTTTATTTTGTACCAGTGGTGGTATTCAAATCTTTTTACTACTGTGGGTGTGACTTGGTGGGTGTGGTGTCGTGGCTTGGTGGGTGTGGTTTGGTGGATGTGGCAGGGGAAGGATACTGTAAAATCTCCATTCCCACCCCAACCCACTAACCTGCTTTCCAGCTTTGTTCTCCTGTGCAGGGCAACTGAAGAAGACCCAGCCAATCAGCTGGGACTTGGGAGGCGGATAATAGATGGGGGTGGGGCCAACCAGAGATGGTATTTGCTGGTTCTCCAAACTACTCAAAATTTCCGCTATCGGTTCTCCAGAACTTATCTGAACCTGCTGAGTACCACCTATGTTTTGTATGTTGTTTTTATTCCCCATGCAGCAGCTGAGATATTGGGAAGGGTTAAAATTGCAATGGGGTTTAGCTGAGGATTGTGAAATCACAGACAGTCCTGGCAGTTTGGATGCTAAACTGAAGCAGTTGTCATTCAAATGGCTAAGAGAAGCCTATTCAATCTGATGCCCATGGTTGCTAATACAGGTAGTTCTCGACTTACAACAGTTCATTTAGTGACCATTCAAAGTTACAGCTGCACTGAAGAAAGTGACTTGTGACCATTTTTCACACTTATGACCGTTGCAGCATCCCCATGGTCATGTGATTGACATTCGGATGCTTGACAGCTGACTCACAGTTATGACAGTTGCAGTGTCCTGCGATCATATGATCCCCTTTTGCGAGCTTCTGACAAACAAAGTCAGTGGGGAAACTGGATTCACTTAACAAATATGGTAAGAAAAGTCATAAAATGGGGCAAAATTCACTTAACAAATTTCTCAGCAACATAAATTTTGGGCTCAATTGTGGCCATAAATGGAGAACTACCTGTGTAGCCAGCTTCACCTGGCCTTTGCCTCTCCACCTGTATGTTTGTACACAAATCATTAAAAAGCAACTCAGGCAAGTTGCAAGCCCTCCTGAGCTCCATCTTTGCTGACAGAGGCCCTGCAGGCTAGTCCTTTGCTGTTTCCAGGGCGGCTCCTGCGGCCCAGATCTAAGCACCCCGCGCCCCGGATCTGGCCCCTGGGCTTTGAGTTTGACACCCCTGTTATAGAGAGATCCAATCTGGAACTAAGGAGAAACTTAATAACAGTGAGAACAATTAACCAGTGGAACAGCTTGCCTTCCTCAGTTGTGGGTGCTCCATTGCTAGAGGCTTTCCAAGAAAGGATTGGACAACCCTTTGTCCAGGATGATACAAGTTTCCTACCATGAGTAAGGGGTTGGACTAGACTAGAAGACCTCCAAGGTTACTTCCAGCCCTGTGATTCTATGTTTCTATATTTTTAGGTCAAAGACCTACCAGTAGATCTGGGTTTGTATAACATGCTGAGCTGGATTTTGTTTTTTTTTTGGTGGTGGTGGTAGTGGTAGTTTAGCACATTACATGCATCCAGCCTGTTTGTTTAGTTTAGTTTATAATGCAGTATATATGTAACGTGGTGGCTCAGTGGCTAAGACGCTGAGCTTGTTGATCAGAAAGGTCAGCAGTTTGGTGGTTTGAATCCTTAGCGCCACATAACGGAGTGAGGTCCTGTTACTTGTCCCAGCTTCTGCCAATCTAGCAGTTCAAAAGCACATAAAAAATGCAAGTAGAAAAATAGGGACCACTTTGGTGGGAAGGGAACAGCATTCCTCCATGCGCCTTCGGCGTTTAGTCATGCTGGCCACATGACCGCGGAGACATCTTCGGACAGCGCTGGCTGTTCCACTCTGTAATGGAGATGAGCAGTGCCCCCTAGAGCCAGAAATGACTAGCGCTTATGTGCGAGGGGAACCTTTACCTTATATATGTAAGTCCAAATTGTGAATTGAGTAACTTATCCAAGTGGTTTGAAGATAGCCAGCCTGTATATTAATGTAGCAGAATGTCTTCTGAGAGAGTGAACTGCAGAAAAGGCATATATATCAGCTAAGGAAGTCCTTACATTTGAACAAGTGAGATGATACTCTTTGATTCCCATCAAAGTTTCCAAATTGCTTGCTTTCCTCAATTATTAGGGGAGGCTTCTGCCTTTCTTGTCTTTTGCTTTGTTCTTTCCTCAGCTTCTGGCTGCCATCTTGATTTTTTTTTAAATCCCCCCTCCCTTCCCCTCTTGGGACAACTCTATCTAGTTCATTGGAGCTTGGTTTGGTGAATATAATGAGGGAAGCCTCTTAAGGACTCTGAACAATATTTTTTTTTTAAGTTCTATCCTTGTCCTCGGCTCACCTTTCAAAAAGCAAATTATCTCCATTGAGAATCTCGCTATTTCTCTTGGAATATACTTACTACGTGGGCCAAAAATCAAAGATGTCACATTGGTCACATCACGTACATAGCAAGTCCCATGATTTATGAAGGAGCTTATTGGGTCAGACTTTCTAGCCAATATTTCCTTTAGAAAACCATAGGGAAGCAAACTAGGTTTATGTGAGCCAAACTACCTTCCACTCATATTGGAGAATTCAATTTTGTGGAAGGTCTATTCCCCCTTTTAATGGCTATCTGAGAGATAAAACCTTGTTTAGAAGACTTTGGGATACAAAAGGTGTGATGTGCTGATTTGTGGTTCTGTCTAAATACACTGAATTTTTTATTGCTTGGGGATGTTTTAATTGCTTTAATGGCTGTTGGCCTTCAGTGGGTTTTAACTTATTGCCCTGGACAGACTTGGGCTCTTTATCTTCAAGGGAAAGGCAGATAATAAATGAATGGATGCCAAAACTTAAGGTGATCACATGCACACAGATACACACACACACACACACACACACACAAACACACAAACCCTTCTCTCAAAGTAGGGTAAAAATAATGTGAGGAGCTTAAAGTTTCATAGATAAAATGCCTTTAACAAATCTTTGAAATTTTCATTTCTGCTCTCTTGCATTCTTGGGATTAAAATCCCTTTTTGGCCTCGCTTCACTTATTTTTCAATAAGTATGCGCACCTGAAAAGTAGTGTTTCACTAGTTGTCTCCTTATCAACCTAGATTGTGTTCACATAATCCAGTCAAAATCTAGTTCGTTGTACATCACTGAGCATGTTATGTGAATCCAATCTCTGTGGTTTGTAAGTTACAGTTTATGATTTAGTGGTTGTGTGACTTGAGCCAATGGTAATTTATTCAACACATCACAACTTAATGTGTAAAAACATCTATGCTGTATAAACCTAGTCAGTGAGTCATCTTCAAGAGACAAAGGCTGAAACCCCCTCCCCCCCCCCCAGGGGTATCTTGCCTGGGAAATATTTCCCATTTCAGATATTTTATTTCCCGGCAAAAAAAGTGAAAAGATTTGGAATTATCCACAATGGAAGAATAGTGGTTGAAGATCATAGAAATTGAAGAGTTGCCCTATTCCTGTCAGCTCTAGAAGCCTAGAGGTAGGAAATTGATATTGCAAGTTAGTACACCCAGCACTTCCTCCTTTTATTTTCCTCAAAACAGTCTTGTGAAATAAGTTAAACTGAGAGGATGGGACTGGTCCAAAGTCTCCCAGAGAACCTCCATAGCTGAAGGGGTTGGGCACTTAAACCTGGATAACCCCACTCCTAATTTAACACTTTAATTATAGCTATAGCAACAAACTCCCTCTATTGGCTTAGTCTATGTATACAGATGGAAACCAAGATTTTCATAGAAGCCCACTGGGGCTTTACATTCTTTATAGGTAAACTATAAATGGTTAAGTTGTTTCTCAACCTTGGCAACTTTAATGGATGGACTTCAACTCCCAGAATTCCCAAGCTGGTTGAAGTCCACCCATTTTGAAGTNTGTTTCTCAACCTTGGCAACTTTAATGGATGGACTTCAACTCCCAGAATTCCCAAGCTGGTTGAAGTCCACCCATTTTGAAGTCGCCAAGGTTGAGATACATCAAATTACGTTATAAATGGAATATCCCTGATTTGTATGTAACTGTTGGATTCTACTTTCTCCCTCTGAAGATGGATCACATTTATTTCCCCTCCAGTCACTTGGTTCTTTGCTGTTTCTCTCGGATTCCTCAAAGTTAATACAGAAAAGCCCATCCATTAATTCTTCAAGTATTTTAGGATGTCTTTCAACTAGCCCTAGAGATTTAAACTCATTTAAAGTAAAAATGAAGTACTTCTTGACCGGACTTCCATCAATCTCAAGCTTTAATCCTGCCACTTCAGCAGGCTTTTCTCAATTTGCCTGGTGCCACAATTTTTTAAAAATGTGTGTGTTGGAGAAGGCTGAACCAAAATGAGAATACAGTATTCTTCTTGGCCATTTTTGGGATACTTGTAAGTATTTTAACACCTTCATTAGGCAATTGGTATATTTTTAGCTTCTCTTTATTCTGAACATATAAAACAAGAAGATCCTTTGTTAATCTATTAGTATTTAATTATTAAATGTTTATGTTGCCATCTCTGTACTTCCAACTATCCCTATCTATCCTTCCTTAGTGATTTGTCTTTTTTCTGTGAGTCCTTTTTATGTTTTGGCTTTTCATAAAGGATCTTGTGTAGCTCCATTGGGTTCTTCTAAGCCTCAGGAGTCTTTTTTCCCCCATTGGATTTGTTTTTAGTTGTGCTTTTGGCATGTCCTTTTTAAGGCATTCCTACCCATCTTAACTTCTTTTCTAATAGTGAGAGCACTTTGTGAATGAAAGGAGAATATCTGAGGAACTAAAAGCTGAGATGGCGAATAATAATCACTTACTGGGAAACTTTTGATTGATCACGTCCTCCTTAACAATGATATGTTATCTTAATTTTTAAGTGTATCCAGGGACACCAAAAGTATATGAGTATTTAGACAGGCAGATATAAAGGACTTTATTTCAGTCATTGACCAATAAAAGTACAATCAATCAAAATGAATTAACACAAAGCTATCCGCTAATTACTTTAATTTATTGTCATTGCACCTTGTACAACAAAATCAAACACCACCTTCAGTGCACATTATGACCATGAAAACAAACACAAACACACATCCTTCACACTCCACATTGAACTGAAAACCTGCAACACCGCACCAACACTGCACACAATAGAATTCAAAAGAACTACTGCCCTGGGATAGAAGTTGTTTTTCAGCCTACCTACAGGTAGTCCTTGATTTACAACAGTTTGTTTAGTGACCATTCAAATTTACATCACTGAAAAAAAGTGATTTATGACCACTTTGCACATTTATGACGGTTACAGCATCTCCATGGTCATGTGATTGATATTTGGTTTCTATTTATGATTATTGCAGTGTCCCAGCGTCATGGGATCGCCTTTTGTGACCTTCTGACAAGCAAATTCAATGGGAAAACCAGATTTGCTTAACAACTGTGTTACTAATTTAACCACTGCAGGGATTTGCTTGACAACTGCAGCTAGAAAGGTCATAAAATGGAGCAAAATTAACTTAACAAATATTTCACATGTTGGGCTCAATTGTTGTTGTTAAGTGAGGACTACCTGTATTAACAATTATTTGTGGATGAAGTTTACACATAATGTAGCAACACTTTTCTACTTTTAGAGAAATAAATCTATCTTGATTATTTAGCAGGGAGTGCAAATAAAAACTGTCAGAGTGCCCCAGAAATTTAAACAATAAAGGGGTAATCAGGTGGTGGTGAATGTCCTGTAGAACTGGCAATACAAGAAGAATATGGGTACTGGTTTCTATGGTATCCATATCAGAGGAGTAGTATCAGGTTTCCCCATATTTCCCTTACAGGATAGCTATTGTTGTTGTTAGTTGCGAAGTTGTGTCTGACCCATCGCGACCCTATGGATAATGTACCTCCAGACCTTCCTGTCCTCTACCATCTTCTGGAGTCCGTTTAAGCTCAAGCTGACTGCTTCAGTGACTCCATCCAGCCACCTCATTCTCTGTCATCCCCTTCTTCTTCTCAATCGTTCCCAGCATTAGTCTCTTCTCTAGTGAGTAGATAGATAGATAGATAGATAGATAGATAGATAGATAGATAGATAGATAGATAGATAGATTTATTAAATAAATAATAAATAACTAGATAAATAAATGAATAGCTATAGATAACACTAAACTGGGTTAAAGATAAAACTCTGCTAAATTTGAGAACTGTGATAGGATATAAATGAAGTTAGTTTTAAACACTAAAATTCAATTATTTGCAATTATATTGTGAGAGAAAGCAGCAGTTTCTGTTTGATCTTCTATTTCTAAGATCCTTTGCCTTAGTATTGATCTATCTTGATCAGACTTTGGCCTCCTATTTATGTTCCCATGAACCAACCAGGTAAGTTTGCCTGGCTGTATTATACACCCCATGTTCCATCTATCTTGCTTTTAACTTCTTTCAGTGGCATTTAGAGAGAGGTTTTCAGCAAAACCACTGAACTATCCATTGTAGAACAAGTTGGAGAATCCGCAAAAAGATTTACTCAACCAAACTGTTTTGCCTCCAATTCTATTCATCACACTGTGCTTCCCTCTTTGCATGTTTTTATTTTGTAATCTTATTTTGTAGTTGTAGATACACAATTCCCCTCCCCCCAATGGCTATTATGTTTTATTTCCCTTCAAAGTATTTCTTTTCATTCCACTAAAAATAAATTTCACATCACAGCAAGATATTAGTTTTTATTTGCCCTTTTAATGTTCCTTCTTTTGCCATGACTACTCATCTTTTGCAAAATTGCCTTTATTTTCCCATTTATGATTTTAATATAGATTCCTCCTGGATTGATTTTGAACCTTAAAAGGGTTCTCTGTTACCCACGTTGTTTATTTTAAATTAAGTGTTTACTTAACGGCCGTGGTCTACCTTAAAAAAAACACTTTAATTTTAGAATCATTTTGAATTCTTCACTTAAATAGCAACTTCTGTTGTGTACATTCTCATCCTAATCAGCAAGCTTTTCTATTTATGGATGTACTTGTGCTTCCTTTTCTTAATTTCTGCAAATAACCCTTTAGTTTCAATGTCTGTTTATTTTAGTTCAAAAGTCACAGCATCTATTTCTATTTCTTTTATTTTTCTTATATGTACTCATTTCTTGTATTCATAACTATTTTGTAAGCGATTGACAAATCAAATAAATAAATAAAAAATAATAATTTATTTCTAAATTTAAAATACCTGGTTGGATTGAGGATGGATCTAAGGGGGAGGCCTCCAGAGGCTTGGGAGGGTGAAAATGGCCTCCCCCGGGCTCTGGAGGCCCACCGGAAGCTGGAAACAGGAAGTTCTGGAAGGCCATGGCCACCATGGCCATGCCCACCCAGCAACCAGGCAGTGAACCAGTTGCTGGGATTTTTGAAGCCCACCCTCTGGTTTTGTCCAAACCAGCCCCTTAGATTTGGAAGCCACGCTGTTCTTCTGCCTTCAATTTTTCCCTGGAGGATTAAGTAAAGTAGGCCGTAATTTTCCAGGTGTCACATCCCATGTCCTAAATAGTCTTAACTTTTGCTTTTTAATGGTTTTGATGGTTTTCCTTGGCTTCCCCAGGTGGCTTAAGTTCATGCATGTATGGTCTTTATCTAGATCAGGGGTTTCAAACTCATGTCATCACAGCAAGATCACATGACGTATTGGGACTTTTTCCCCCTTCGCTAAACCGGGCGTGGGCATGGCCAGCAAGTGATGCATCCATCCCACAGGCCAGGAGTTTGACAGCCCTGATCTAGATTCAATTTTTAGTTATGTTAATCATCCGGGTACCTAGTAGGACTGTAAGTTGCTAAGTGTTGATCAATGATTGAAGTGTTACATAAGCCTAGTTAAAATTAACGAATTCTTTAAATCATAGTGGTTGCCTGCTGGGTGGGGTTTCTTTTTTGGTTACCTGAGGGGTACACATAGTCTTTGATTTACAACCACCTGTTTAACATCATTTCAAAGTGAGAACAGCATTGAAAAAAAGGACTTACAACTCATCCTAATATAACTGTTGCAGCATCCCTAAAGTTCATGTGATAAAAATTTGAATACTTGGCAACCAGCATATATTTACATGTTCTGTCCTGGGAACACATGATTACCATGTGTCAACTTTCGCAGTTGACTTCTGGCAAGTAAGATTCTCTTTTCTTTTAACTGCTATTCTATTCTAGTTGGACAGATTTTAGTAAAAAGCTGCAGGATCTAATTGTTCGTTAGGGGATGAAAAACATCCAGGAAGAAGCCCTTGATAACCCTGTTTGGAACCGTTACTAGGAAAGCTGTGTGGTTGTGTCCATTAGATGAAGTCATCCAGAGTCAAGTGCAAGGCAGAGATTTTAATGATTTACAAAGCTTCAAGGCCACCGCAATTCATTAGGAGAAGCTTTCTCTCTGGATTCTAGATGGTGATTTATTCTCCTTGAAGAAATATGCTTTTTAACCGAAAAAGATGTGCAAATGCTATTGCATTTCTTTTTTTCCCCTTTTTGGCTAGATTCAAATATACAACTATCAAAGGTATAACAGAGAGCGAGTTTCATGCAATGGCTAAGGCATCAGGCTAGAAGCTGTGAAACTTAGTAATAGGCATGCTTTAGGCCAGGGTTCTTCAAACTTGACAGCTTTAAGACTTGTGGACTTCAACTCCCAGAATTCCTCCTCCAGTCATGTTAGCTCAGGAATTCTGGGAGTTGAAGTCTTAAACTTACCCAAGTTTGAAGACCCTTGCTTTAGGCACAAAACCAGCAGGATGTTGTGGTTAGTCGGCAGCAGGTGCAGACAGCTTAGGAGAGGACTGATGAGGGGTCAGGACCATCAGGGAGTGGACTGCTGCCTTCAGAGATTGTGTGGGCTGGCAGCAGTGATGAGGAGGTTCCCGAGGAGCCTGTGCCAAGTGCGCATGCCTGCAGGATTGCTTGGAGGAAAGAGCAGCTGCAGCAGCATGGGTGACTTGGGAGTAAGGCTGCAAGGAAATGGCCCCTCCTTCAAGGAGATAAAAGCCAGCTGTGAAAGAAACATACTTTGCAGAAGGCAAAGACGTTTTGGAATTCCAGCCTCGTAGACATTCCAGTATCCTGAGTTTGTATTTGAAGATTCTTATTTTGCAAATTATTTCTTGTCTGTCATCTTTTGGCAAGCCTTGCAGTTTGGCGAGGCTTGTGCTTATCACAGCTAATTATTTTGCAAAAGCATTACAAGCATTTTCTATTTGGATTGTGTTTGATTTGTTGGAAAAGGGCATGGGTCAGAAGAAAGGGTGACTTTGGGCCAGTCACTCCGTCTCAGCCCCTAGGAAGGAGGCAATGGCAAACTACTTCTGAACATTTTGCCAAGAAAACTGATTCCTGGGAACATGAAGTTCCCAGGAATCAAAACCTGACTCGCAACGGCAGAGGTCTCCAAACTTGGCAACATATCTGGCTGAGGAATTCTGGGAGTTGAAGTCCACACGTCTTAAAGTTGCTCAGTTTGGGGGCTTCTGCACAGGTATAACAGTGCTGTATCACTGGAGCGGCACACCTGGCTGCCTTTGCATGTTTCGTATTCTGCCAAATCCCCAAAACCGGATGGCCCCAAGCCATGGCTTTTCTGAGGACCAGGCATAGGTGGTTTGTAAACCTTGACATGGTTTTCTTCCAGCAGGGGTCCCCAACCTTGGCAACTTTAAGACTTGTGGACTTCCACTCCCAGAATTCCTCCTCCAGTCAAGTTAGCTCAGGAATTCTGGGAGTGGAAGTCCACAAGTCTTAAAGTTGCCAAGGCTGGGGACCCGTCTTCAAGGGTGCTTCAGAGGGGCAGCCGAGTTAACCCGTGGCCAGCAGAAGCCAAAAGCGTCCTTAGGGCGCCCAGCGCCTTCCAGCTGTGCTCCGATCGCACTTCTCAAGGCAGGATGACCAACCCCTGGGGATTCTGGGAGTCGTAGTTCCAACGCGTTTTTTTTTGGGGGGGGGAGGACGGACACCGATAGGCAAGAGACGCTTACATAACACAAGAAATGCACGGCCGTCCAAAAGAAGGGATGCGGATTTTTAATGGTCGCGTGGTTTGAAGGGGGAGGCGCGGGAGAGAATATCCATCCACGCGTTTCACGAAGCACGCACCTTTCTTCCTCCCGCAGCATTCCGGCATCTTTCACCGCGGACCGCACTCCCCCCCCCCCGCTTTTCTCCCTCTTCAACGAGCCGCAGCACGTCCAGCCAATCAGAACATCGGCTTGCTTAGCCCATCGCGGCCTCGCCGGTAAACAAAAACGGGCGGAGGAGGGGCTGGCGCTGTAGTCCCCCCCCTCCCGCCGCGAAGCTCCACCCCCCGAGGGCGGAGTCCGGCGGGAACGGGCCCATTGAAGAGAGCCAGAAGCGCGAAGAGGCCGAGCTACCGAGGGGCGGGGCTTGGGGAAAAGGCGGGGCCAAGGCGGGGCCAGCGGTGGACGGACGGGGGTGGGGGGGAAAGCCGCTGTCGCAGTCGAACCCAGCTGCGGTTGGCGGCGGTTGGCCGGCTCTGTCCGAGCCTTGCTGGGAGCGATGCCGCCTGAGAGCGGCGCCCCGGTGCCGACGCCTTGAGGTCAAGAGAGGGCTGCTGCGGCTGCTTCGCCTCGCCTTTGCCTTTGCCCTTGCCCGGCCGGGGCAGCTTCCCTCAAGCCCGCTGCTTTCCTCCGCAGCCCGGTCCTTCAGGGATACCGGGGAGCCCTTGGCCGGCCGCGACGAGGGCGCTGCCGCCGCGCTCGCCCATCGCGGGCATCCCAAAGAGCGGAGGAGGAGGAGGCGGCGGCATACAGCCGCCGCGGGTGGTTTCGGGGACTCCGGGGCCCGTCCGGGCGACACCGGCGACGGACGCTCAGTCAGCGAGCACGGGCCGTCTAACCTCCCCTCGCCGCGGCCAAGCCTAGCGCCGGGCGGGATATTCCTCCCCTTCTCCGCGGCCCGGCCTCCGCCTCCCTCTCTCCCTCCATGAGCGGGGAAGGGGAAAAAGTTGGGCGCCGTTTCTTCTTCGCGGAGGAGGAGCCACCGAAGTCGGGAAGCGACTGAGGAAACCACCGGCGGACGATTCACAGCCGTTCCGGATTGGCGTCCCTGTGGGGCCGGCCGGCGAATCTGGCCCGTGGCCAAGCGGCGACGGCGGGGATGCCTCCCCCCCCGAGAGGCCGGCGCGGGGATCGGAGCCGGCGCTGCTGAACGTTCCCGCGTGTCGCCCTGCGTGGCTCTCCTCCTCCTCCTCCTCCCGCGCCTGGGTGGAGCCTCCCCTTCGCCGGCGGGAGGAGGNAACGTTCCCGCGTGTCGCCCTGCGTGGCTCTCCTCCTCCTCCTCCTCCTCCCGCGCCTGGGTGGAGCCTCCCCTTCGCCGGCGGGAGGAGGCGCGAATGCTCGGCTTCTCCCCAAACAGCCGGCTGACAATCGCCGGGAGGAGCCGGCCGGGGAAGCCGCGAGGATGCCGCTGGGGGCCGGCCGGAGCTGGGGGTGAGTCCGGGCAGGGGGCCGGCCCGACGTGCATGGCAGGAGGGAGGGCCGCGCGGCTGGGGAGACGTCGGGTGGGGCGCCAGGCGGCACGCCTCGACCCCCTGGCGCTGAGCGAGCAGCTCCGGCTCTTCCTTCCTCCAGAAATGCTGCATCATGAACCCGACGACGACCCGGGTCTGAGCCCGAAGCGGCCGGAGAGCGGCTCTCCCGGGGCCCGTTAGCAGCCGCGAGGCGGAAAGGGAAGAAAAGCCGGAGGGAGACCCTCCTCCCGACCCCCTGCCCCGCCAATCCGAGCCCCCCTCCCCTCCGCCGGACGGCGATGCTTCGGCTGTAGAGTCCGGGCAGGGAGGGAATTCCGGTCCTCCGAAGAGACGCCGAGTGCCTGCAAAGCGGAGGGAGGGGAGGAGGAGGAGGAGGAGGAGGAGGACTGGCCCCTCCCCGCCCCGTCCCTCCGAGCATCTCGTCCGACAACTCTTCAACTTCTCGGCCAGTCGACGGAGCCGCTTCTCCGGGGTGGCGAGAACTTCTGCCCAGGCGGCCGTCGGCGCTCTTGGCTGGGTCCGGTTTCTCCGCAGCGACTGAAAACAAACGGGAGCCGACGTGCGTCAAGCTAGCCGCGGGAGTTGCCGAGCAACGGGACGGCCGGAAAGCCCGAGCCGGGGATAAAAGCGGAGGGGCCTCACGTCGGCTTCGGAAGGGTCGGACGATCCCGCGCGCTGTCGGCCGTCCGCCTCGCCCGGGGCGCCTGGTGCTGCGTGGCGGCCGGAGGGTGCCCCCTGGGCCGGCTCTCGCGGAGCTCCCATGCTGCTGCCGCGGGAAGTGGCCGGGCTGGCCGCCGTCGGCGCTGCGGCTGCCGCAGAAGTTCCTGTTCCTGCTCTTCCTCTCCGGGCCTGCCTCACGCCTCTGCTTCGGCGCCCTCTTCTTGGCTGCCCGACTCCTCCCGCGTCAAGCGCCTCTTCCTGCCCCGCCACGGCGGAGCCGAGCTGGAAGCGCCCCGTAGCCCTCCGCCGGGACCCGGCCCGGCCCGCCACCTGCCCGCCGCCGCCAGCCCTCCCGCGGCCGCCGCCGCGCCCCGCCCTCCCGCCACCTCCGGGACCCTGCCGACCTCCCGCCCGCCGCGCGCTCGGAGCCGGCCTCCCGACGGACCCGCCCGCCCGCCGAGCACAGCGCCTCGGCGCCCCCCTTGCAGCAGACGCGCGCCCCGTTCCGCTTCGACTACGCCGCGTTCCGGCAGCGCCTCCGCCACCCGGTGCTGGGCGGCAGGAGAGGCGGCACCGAGGAGCCCAACACCCGCGCCCGCCGGCTGAAGATCAAGGAGGTGAGTCGCGCCGGCCCGGCCCTTCGCTCTCCCTTCCCGGGGCGCCCGTCCGCCGCTGGCCCCCACCCCGCAGCGCCTCTTTCGGGGGAAGCGGCCCGGCGCTTGGCTGGTTCGCCTGCTCTGCCGCGTGATTCGGGGGGAGCCGGCACGTTGGTTCGCGGAGCAGAACCACGCTTCAATCCAATCCAATCAAGAGCTGGAAGGGACCTTGGAGGTCTTCTAGTCCAACCCCCTGCTCAAGCAGGAGACCCGAGACCGTTTCAGACCAGCGGCTGTCTAAAAGCTTCCAGTGATGAAGCAGCCGTAACTTCTGGAGGCAAAAGTTCCCCTGGTTAATTCTCTTCGCTGCTAGGAAGTTTCTCCTTCATTCCAGGTTGCTTCTGTCTTTGGTTAGTTTCCATCTTTCTTGTCTTGACTTCGGGTGCTTTGGCAAATAAATTGACCCCCTTTTCTTTGTGGCACTTGCTCTCAAATACTAGACTACTGCTCTCATGTCACCTCTATCCTCCTTTTCTCTAGAATAGCCAGACCCAGTTCCCGCAACTGTTCATTCATATGTTTTAGTCTGCAGGCCTTTAATCAACGCTGGCTGCACATCACACCTCTTTGTGGGCGTTTTGTGTGTGTGTGTGTGTGTTTGCGTATCAGTGCAGGAATGCCTTTAAAGGGATTTGGTTCGCCAGACTTCCCTTCCACACACATTAATTTGTGTTCATAAATGAGTTTTTTTCACCAATGTGGATATTTCGGTTTTTAGGCATTAAAAACATGGCCTGGGATTAAGAATCGGCTGCTACAATTATTCTCATCCAGGGCTTTGTGAAACTCTTTCGTTTGCTCTTTTCTGCGGATTCTGCCGTGATAGTGTCTCGATCTTTAAATAAGTTCACAATTAATTTGGAAGAAGGGCCGCTTCTGATAGGGTTGGCTTGTCAAAATGTATTCTGCTGCAAATCCATCTGTGCTTGCCGAATTGATTTTTTGTTGTGGTTGTGGTTCTTTGGGTAAGAAACTAAAAGGTGATGGGAAGAGAGTTGCAAGTATAGATGGTGAAATAAGTCTCCATAGAATTCTCTTAAAAAAAGGATAGACACAGTTTCTTTGAAAGTCAAGTTGCTTTAAAAGACTTGCCCAAAAGCTTCCTGATCTATTTCCCCACCCCCCACCCCAAAAATGCTTTTATGCAATAGTTTTTTTTCTGCCTCTAAGTAAAAGTGGAAGTTATATAGTGTGTAACTGAGGGTAAGTATGCACATTGGGATTTTAGTAATTAATGTGTGTGATGCAGGCTAAATATATCCTTATGGTATTTGATGAGGCACCTTAATTGTTTCCACATGCAATCTATGGTTGTGGATACTTAGTGAATCCTTTTCCCTGTATTCCCAAAGACAAGTTGTATTGAGCGTGCAATTTAGAGTTCTCACTTGCAATTGTTGAAATTTTGAAGGGGTTGGTAAAGTGTTTCTGAATATGTCAGTTTTATTGCTCCCTGCAAATATAACAGATATTTTACAAAACTCTTCACTGGCAAGAGATTACAACTTGCTAAAGGCTCAGGTGATGGTTAATATTTCTTTTAGCAATAAAGTATTTTTTAAAAAATTAGCATATACTTTTTTTAAAGCCTTATGCTATTGATATATTGAATAGATGGCAGTATAGGATAAATATAACTTTTATATGCACTAGGAAACCCAAAAAAGTTGTTAGACTTGCTTTATTGCATTATTTGCTTCATTGTGGTCGGGAACCAAACCCACAATACCTGTGGCAGAAACCTGTTGTCATTCTTCCATATTGTGCTTGCCTTTATTAATAGGCTTCACCCATCATTCCTCCACTTAAAACTATTCATATAATGAATGTTCGAAGTTACAGCACTAACCGAGAAAAGTGACTTATGGCCATTTTTCTCGAGGTGCAGCATCCTCATGATGAAGGGATCAAAATTTGTGCTCTTGGCAACTGGCTCATATTTATGACAGCTGCATTGTCCTGGGCGTCAGTGATCACTTTTTGTGACCTTCTGACAACCGAAGACAATGGGGAAACCAAAGTAACAACTGTGTTACTTACATAACAACTGTAGCGATTTACTTAACTGTCTTGCTTAGCGTGGAAATTTGGGGTTAAATTGCAGGTAGGGGTTTTTGTTTTTTTGTTTTTAAAATAAATTTTATTGAATAAACATTAAAAACAATTGAACACAGTTAATGTCCTTTTTCCCTTATGTTATTAGTATAGTGCTAACTGCATATTATTTCTATTTGCATTTATGTACATTCATATACAGTTATATACATATTTACAACTATCTTTTATACTCATAGATTTTTTTCTGCCTCTATTTTTATATCCGTCACCATCTATTGATTTCTTGCTCTTTGATCACTTCTCATCTACTTCAAGTCAGTCCTGATTCTTGGTGACTACGTGGACAAATCCCAGCAGTTCTCTTGACAATGTTTTTCAGCTGTGTGTTGCCTTGGTAGGAGGATTGAGAGAGAGGGACTGACCCAAAGTGACCCAGCTGGTTTCAGGCTATATGGTGGTAGCAGGACTACAGGATAATTGGTGGTCTCCTTGTCTCTAATTTACTGCTTTTAACCCCTGCACCAAAGAGGCTCTTTTTCATTGATTAACTCTAGTTTTCTAGCCCTTTCCGTGCCTTCTTACTTTGTTCTTTAATCTTTGGTTTTTCGTGCACAAACAATAGCTTTCTAAAGATTTGAAGGTGATACAATAGAACAGGAACATGCAGTCTGATGCCTTCCAGATATTTAGGACCAAAAGCATCATTAAGATCCAGAGCAGGCATAGTTTGTGGCAGTTGTTCTCCCACACTTTATGCATCTTGTAATAATCCTATTGTTTCTTCCTCTGCATCTCCTCTTCTGGTGAAAAAAAGTGACGTATTTTTTTGAAACAGTACTGAAAATTCAAAACTTGTTTGACCAGAAACTAAACCGGAACAGGATGCAACATTTGCATTCTGCAGGTTGGCTCACTTGCCCTGAAGTAAAGAGACAGCTGTAGCATCACTTTAACTGCCTTTCCTTCTTTTGATTTATACTTGTGCACTACAAGATTTGTTTCTGGTAACTGTTACCTATGTTTCCTTCTTTCCCTTCACTTTCTGGCTTTTCAAATAGCCTTCTTCTGTATCCGAACTTTATTTTTTACCAGCCATTCTGCCATGGCTATGTTTCTATTCCTCTCTTTTCGCGAGCTATCCCATTCACAGCCCTTCAACATTTCTCCTGTTTTCTGTAGAGCAGACCTAAAAGAATTCAAACAAGCTATTAAGTGGATGAAATAAGGTAGAATAGCTGCAAAAAGTAACCTCCGGTGGGACAGTAGAGAAAAAACATTGCAGAGGTTGAAATTTCACTGGAGAGGCAATGGAGATATGATTGAGACCCAGGAAACTGGATTTGAATACAAGAATTAAAATTGATAGAGCAAAAATCCTGAATGGTCATTGACATTCAGATTACACCCAGCTTGACATATGGGATACCTGAATTCTCTGCTCCCCCTTTCCCCCACCAACTGATCTCTTTTCTCCAATTAATTCCTACTCTCTTTGCAATGTGCTGTTAGTGTGACCTTCATGAAAAAAAGGACAACCAAGTTATAGGTTTCACCCCTTTAGTTGGAGATGAGTGGATTATTAATCTAGAGCTGTTTATAGCCTTCAGAGAGTAGAGTGGTCTGCCAAGAAAATGCATTGACTCAGGCAGGTGAATTGAGGCAGATGAATTCATTTCTATTTTACAAACTGGTGTTTCTCCATCTCAGCAACTTTCTAATGTGTAGTGCACACATCTGAAAGTTGCCACAGTCAAGATGCATTCGATTTTTTTTCAGTACAGCGCATGGGCTGTGAAATCCAGAATTTTCAGCCAATTCTCTGGCTCTTCTGGGACATGACCAAATAGGGGGAAACTTGTAGGGAAAAGCAACTTAAAGTTACTAGTCCCTCTAAAGGACAGGTACATTCTTCTGCTGGTGCTATGACAACCAGGAGGAACCTGTACAGATAGCAAAAAATGGTTCCACAGGTTTTTCTCAAATATAAATGTCATTTTGGCATCAACATTATTATTATATGGATAATCTACAATTCAATACAAGCAGTGTTTGTTGCTGCTATTGCAAAATTAGGGTGTTCAAGTCTGATAAATTTAAAATGTCTAAATATTGAAGGAATCTTGTTAAGTATCGCTCTGAAATAGAGGTGGCATTCAGCAGGCTCTGACCAGTTCTGGAAAACCAGTAGTGGAAATTTTGAGTAGTTTGGAGAACCAGCAAATCCCACCTCTGACTGGCCCCACCCCATCTCTTCTCTGCCTCCCATTGAGTCCCAGATGATTGGCTGGGTCTTCTTTGGTTGCCCTGCACAGGAGAATGGAGCTGGAAAACATAGTAAAAATTTTTGAATCCCACCACTGCTCTGAAAGCTCCAATCATGATTGGTGCAACAGCAGATTTTTCCCCCTATAAGTGTTCAACTTTGATCTGCAAATCCCGGTGCCATCGTCAGTCATTCAGTCCCGGCCAGCCCTTGGCCACACTCTACGGATCAGCACTTTCCATGCCCCTCTGTCTCGCATTGCCTCCTTCCTGGTCCTTTCAGGAAATGACCCCCTGGTCATTTCAGTGTCATCTTTTGTAGCAGGGGTGTCAAACTCGATTTCATTGAGGGCTGAATCATAGTTGTGTTTGACCTGGGGTGTGTGTGTGTCAGGTGGGCATAGCCAGGGTTGGCATAGCTAGCTTGAGGTGACTCTGATTTGGGCTATGACAGCCTCCTTCAGCCTGCATGCAACCTCCCGGACTCAGTTTTCGCTGGCAGAGGCGCTGCGAGCCAGTCCTTCGCTGATTCTTCCAGGGCAGCCCCATGGGCCAGATCCAAGCACCCTGCGGGATGGATCCAGCCCATGGGCCTTGAGTTTGACACCTCTGTTTTATAGTGTCCAGCCAGTGGGTGCTAGGGCAGCCCTTCCTCCTTTTTCCACTGAGTTTCATATTTTTCCTCCCAATTTCTTTTCCTCATCCTGGCATCATCCAGAATGTCAACACCAAACAACCAGTCTTTCTTCCTTTTAGTGACCAAGTAATTGTGACCAAGGTGCCTTTCTTTTTGAATTTTAAAGTCCTGTAAAAATCTTAATCCACTCATTTTCCAAAACTTTCTCAGCTGCTCCCAATGGTTTTTGCTACATTCAAATCCCAATCTCTGGCAGTTATTATTTTCCTATAACAAGAGTAGACAGTCTCATGTAGCTGAAAACAATAAATTCAGACTTCAAGAATCTCTTCCTCTTTGGCTTTCTTGTTCAGTGTAATGGGAGACAAAGTCATAAACATTAAGGTGGGGGGAGCCTGTTCCTGGCTGCTACAGTTCCTAATGATTAATGATGTCAGCAGAGATTCGTATGGGAAGAACTGTGTCTGACCCTAACAGGGCCTCCTTTTATATGGCATGTTGACATCAAGCATTTAAAGAGACAGGATGAGAATGCTGGTGGAACAAAAGACCAGATTTAACTATGCTTGCTTGTGCGTATATGGCCAACAAGTAGACTAGGAGCCATCTCTTTTGTTCTCTGTGGCTTTCATGCACAGAACAGGAGAAACATTGTCCAAGCGGCACCACTAGCATCCTGAAAAAAGATGACAGGCTGGCAGCTAAGAAAAACACCCCAAAGTAAATTGAGAGTCGACTTAACCCAAAGGACCAGGATCTGTTGGATTCTGTTACTAGCCAGATCAAAGTCCATTTGGGAATCCATAATCCAAAATATAATATGGCAAAAGTGGATTTTTTGGGGACCCAAGTCCTTCATCCATGGCTACAGATTGACCTATAGGAAAGTCCAAATGGAGCAGGATAAAAATCAAGGTGAGACATCACGATGGCATCTTCATTCTTACATTCCTTCATCCAGAGGTCTGTTTTTGTCATGATTTTGATCAGATCTTGCAAAGAAAATCTGATGATAAATCTGAAACCAGAACAACTGGCTTTCCAGACAACCAGACAAAACACACCTAATATGCTCAAGCCATTGTGATTGTAGTCCCAGGCCCTGCTGGAGTAAGCACTGCTGGTCTGTGACACTGTTGCAAGCATAGTGGTCGAGGCAGGAAGGAATGTGGCAGATGCCATCAGTTAAAGCAGAGCTGTCCAATTTTGGCAGCTTTAAGAAACAGCCATTTTAGGCTCAATTATAATTGTAAATCAAGGACTACCTATATATATTGGACTGTCCATTGTATATTTGGATGCAAAGGAACCTATTGCCTGGGCTGTCCCAAAGGTGCTTTTTCAAGAGGCAACTGAACTTTCTTTTTTTTCTTTGAAGATGTTTTGCTTCTCATCCAAGAAGCTTCTTCAGCTCTGTCTGGATTTGAATAGTGCAGGAGAATGAATGAATTTCCAGAAAAAATGCAGACTATGAGGACTATTTGCACTTCAGTTTAAGATGCAGGCACTACTCAGGTGCCCCTGAGGGCACAGACAAACCTCCAAGTGGCCTCAATGACTCCCTAAAAGGATGCAAATGACCTGCTGTCTGCAAGGGATATAAATCCTTCCACTCCTCCCCCATCCAGGCAGAGCTGAAGAAGCACCCTTGGATGAGAAGCGAAACATTTTCAAGGCAAAACAAATTATCTTTTGAAAAAGCAGTTTTGGGACAACCATGACCTGGAGGGCTGAGAATCTCCATAGACATATTGCCTGGGCTCCTGATCGTTGCCCTGACACTTTCCTGACCGGAGAATTCTAGGAGTTGAAGTCCACACCCTTAATGTTGCCAAGGTTGAGAAACGCAGCTGTATGAGATGTCTAACTCACAGTCAGGCTTCACAGAGTTATTTCCCTCTGCGGATACCAGAAATTTCAATGGAATTAATAACATTCATACTGAATGGTCTTCATGATCAAATGTTTGGACCTACAGTTGAATTTCAGAGAAGTGGGGGAAGCTTCATGGAGGGCTCTGCAGAAATATAACTTTGCTTCTTTTTGTAGATGTCAGCATCCTGCCAAATATGGATTAAACATTTCTTTGAAGGTGCTGGAGAGCATCCGAGCCTTTAATATAGATAGGAAAAAGAAAAACGAGCCTCCATTTATTCCTTGCAGTGACAGTCGTACGGTGCCGGAGCAGAATAAGACTCAGAGCTTAAGAAGGATGACTCACTAAATGCATAAGTGGGTGACGACTGAGACTTCCCAATTACTCTGCTTGAGTTCAGTGGCTTATTTGTGCCCAGAGGGTGAATTCTGTGCTTTTCTGATGCAAGCATTTGGAAATAATTCTTGCAAGGAGGAGATAGTAAGGCTGGTATGGAGAGGCAGTTGTGCCTCATCTTAATTGGCCAAGCAACATTCATCAAACAACTTTCTCAGTAGGCTTTTGTGACACATTTTGCTACGTTCTGAACCCCATGCCATGGAGGGGTTAATCAGCGGGTCTGAGACATCTCAGGTTTGTTTTTCAGATATACTTTGTCATTCCAGTTTTAGTCAGACTCCGCTTGCCACAGAAATCTAGTAAAAATGGATTAGAACACCTGACATTCCAGTTTCAGGCGGTAAAATACAGAAACGGCAGTAAATGTTCGATATGGGAAAAACAAGTGAATTGTTATTTGATAAAAGGCTTAATGGGGATGGGGCAGGGGAATCTCTTCTTTTTCTTTGTAGGTTACAAATAGAATTCTTTATTGGCCAAGAGTGACTGGACACATAGGGGATTCGTCTTTGGTGCGTAAGTTCTCAGTGTACACAAAAGATATAAGTGATAAATCATGATCATAGTCATAAAAATACGTTCATCATGAATCATAAAATACAACACTTAGTGATAGTCGTAGGATACTAAATAAGCAATCAACATAAATCATACTAGGATACTAAATAAACAATATAAATCATCAGATACAAGCAACAAAGTTACAGTCATAAGTAGAGGAAGGAGATAGGCGACAGGAAAAATAAGAATACTAATACAGCCTTACTAAACAGTTTAACAATATTGTGGAAATTAGTTGCTTAGTAGAGTGATGGCATGGGGGGAAAACTGTCCTTGTGTCTAGTTGTTCTGGTGTGCAATGCCCGATAGCAGTGATGGCGAAACTTTTTGGCACTCAAATGAATGTGGTGCCCAAACTGGAACATGCATGCATGCGCATGGAGTGTGCATGCCAGAGCGCTAGAAAACCGAAGACTAGCTGGCCAGTGCGCACGTCTGTTTTTTGGCCATTATGGGGGCCATTTTCAGGCCATTTTCGGGTCATTTTTAGCCCAGAAAATGGACTGAAAATGTCCCTAAAATGACCTGAAAATGGTCCCAAAAATGGCCTGAAAACACCCCAAAAAACAGTCTGGGAAATGGCCTATTTTTGGCTGGGTTTTGGGGCTGCATTCAGGCTGTTTTTTGGGCCATTTTCCAGTGCTGCAGCTCCCACGAAAACTGGCACTCCGGCACCACCACCAGAAACCAGAAGCACAACTGGCGACAGCATGCATGCCCACTGACAGGGCTCTGCGTGTCACAGGTTCGCCGTCATGGCCCTATAGTGTCGTTTTGAGGATAATAGTTGAAAATATTTATGTCCAGGATGTGAGGGGTCTGTAGATATTTTCACCGCCCTCTTTCTGGCTCAGGAATAAACTTTGCATGCTCATGTTAATGTAGCCCAGCAGATGTGCTCTATCCCCTCTATACCAAAGGAAAAATATATTTCCTTTGGTCCCAAGGTTGGGTAATGCTTGAGAGTTGTGGTAATATGCAAAACCCTGCCAGCGTCTTAATGCAGGGCAATTCCCAATTGTTGGCAAGGCAAGAGTCTTATCACTTTGTTTTCAATGTAGGTCTTCAAAGGAGCAGAAGTTATTTTGGATGATGACTGGCGTTTATTCCCATTGTTTCAGCTGCCAAATTAGAAGGGCCACTGTGTGCAAACAAACAGGAAGAGTCTATTTGGAGTTTTCAACATTTGGAAGGAACAACGGAAGGAAGCAAAACATCAGGACAAAGATAAAATACATTTAAAAAAAATAGTCATGAAGTCTAGTGAAGGAAGGCAACATCTGAGTCAGAGTTTTCAGTTCAACCGTGGATTTGTACAAGTGGTGCAATTTTAGGGAGTTGGTTGGAAGACACTGTGGTTAGGATGATGACTAGACAAACTGGTTCAAATCGCTCTTGACTTAAAATCACAATAGAGCCCAAAATTTCTTGCCCCAGTTGTTAAGTTAATAACATGGTTGTTAAGTGAATCTGGCTCCCCTGCTTGTCGGAAGGTCTCAAAACATGACCTTGAAACACTGCAATTCAAAAGGGAATCACATGACTGTCATGCCCCTGTTGGAATCTGATTCTGAGGGAGAAGTGGAACAGCTGACGGAGTGGGAGTGTGGCTGCAGTGGCTGTGGAGGAAACTGGGGAAGGACACAGTCTAGCTGGGCATTCAGAGGAAGACCCAGGCCCAGCCCCTCTTCATCCTAAGGCATACAGGAAGGAACGGATAAGGGAGCAACATGAGTTGTGTGGTTTATGGGGGAGGAAAGGGCCCTGATCCCCTTCATGGGCTGCAGCTGGGAAGACTGTTTAAAAGGGCAAACTGTGCATGGCAAAGTTTCTGGAAGCAAAGCATGAAATTATTCTGGGTTGTCAAATCTTATCTGAGTTCTGGCATCTTCCCAAGTGTGTGTATTTCGTTATCTTTTGACGTCTTCAACCCCTTATCCTGCCCTGTCTTGTTTATTGCTGCAGTGTGGTTTGTGTTGGTTTTTATTTATAATTTATATGTACTTTGGGTTCGGACTGAATTTTTTTCCCTTTAAAGGCTGTTCTTGGAAGAGTTTTTTCTCCAGCCTATGATAACTGGACATTGGGGGCCAAGTTGGAGGAATTAAAGGAACTTTACCTACTTTTGTGACTTTGTTGCTTTTGGGCCACGCCCCAGATCATCACATATGACCCTGGAACACTGCAACTGTCATAAATAGGAATCCCTTGCCAAGTTTGATCACGGAACCCTGGGGATCCTGCCACAGTCATAGGTGTGAGAAAAACAGTCATGGGGCACTTTTTTTTCTGTGCCATTGTAACTTCAAACTGGCACTAAAAGAATGGTTGTATGTCGAGGACTACCTGTATACCAGATGAGAAAAGTGTGAGTCCTGATTTGTGGAAGGTTTTCATACAGTGAACTGTGAATCAATTTCCAAATAATTTCTTCAACAGAGAAGGCAAACACAAGCAGGATAGTCCTGAATCAAATGGTAGCTAATTGAAAAAAGTGCAAAATGTACCAAAAGTATCTGAGTTTGGGGTGATTGTGCCAGACTAGTCAAATGTGGGTGTTTTAAGTGTTTTTTTGCCAAGCAAGGATCCAAATGGAACTGGTTTGTTCTGGGCTGAATGGCTAGAGGGGGCATGGAGGAAGGAACCAAGGACTGTGGGTGGGGGGGCGAGGGAAGGAAGGGAGGGGGACATGGGCTGGTGGGATGCACTGCACGAGAAGCTTCAGAGAGGATGGAGGGGCCAGAGTGCACCAGCCTTGCTTGATCACTCCACCCAGATGTTGTTTTTCTCCCAAACCCAGAATAGAAGATTGTTTCAGGTCAGCCAAAAATGGTTTGGTGGAATTTCCAGGACAAAATGGTTAGTTCTGGACATAAAACAAAACATTTCCCCTCTTCCATGCTGATAAATATATTCCTGTATTTTTTTTAAACAAACTTTATTGATTATAGAACTAAAATATCAAACAAACACATACACAACACACAGAAAGGAAAAAAGGAAAAAAGAAAATGATTAAAGATTAACAATTCTATTATCGACAGTCTATGGTTCCTTGCTTGTTATCAATATTGGTGATATATTTACAAATACATCTTATTGCGAATAATATAGATTATCTGCGTCGCTTTACCATTTTTAACGTTGTTTACTAATTACATTTCTATTTTTGTTCTATCCAGTCATACCAGCATTCCCAGCTTCTATAATATTCTGATGTTCTTTTCCTTAAGTGTGAAGGTTAACTTATCGCATCTCTGCGCAGCTGTTATCTTCTGATAACCATTCTCTCTGTTGGAATATCTCGCTGTTTTTCCAACACTGTGCAAAGGTTATTCTAGCTGCAGTAAGAATATGCAGTATTATATATTTGACTTTTTTAGAAATTTGTCTGTTAAATATCCCCAATAGGAAGAATTCTGGTTTTAATTCAGTTTGCTCGCGCCGTAGCCGTATTTCCTCTAACCATTTTTTTATCCTATGCTAGTATCTATGCTTCAGTGCAGGACCACCACATATGAAAAAATGTTCCCTGTTTCTTTTTTACATTTCCAGTAATTCGGATTCATGTTAGGAGACATTTTCGCAATTCTTGAGGGGCGAGAGATGCTATCTATAAAACATTTTTATAGGATTTTCTTTATATGTTGCTAATTTTGTAATTTTATTCTTCCTTTTCCCATTCAATAATATATAATGCTACGGTCCTATGTTTCTGCTCCAAGCTATCATGTTGCCTTTGACTACTACCTCTTCTAATTCCATCTCTAAATAAGTAATTATAAAATTTAGTGTTTTTTTTTAATCTGGACCTAATAGGATTTTATCTAATTGTTGAATCTTAGTATAAATTTCAAAATTTTTCTTGTCCTGGCTATATCTATTTTGAATTTGCAGAAAAGCCCACCGATCTACTTGTAGCCCTTGTTCTTGGGAGATCTTGCATGATTTTAAAGTTCCTTGCGCATCAAGAAGGTCTTTGTATTTTATCATTTTATTAAGATCTAGTTATGTATTTGGATGTATCCGTCACTCCATCATGAGATCCAAATGGGGATTTTTAATAATATATTTTTTTATTTTGTTTTCAATTAGCCATAAAGGAATCTCTAATTATATGTCTGTGGAAATACTTCTGCTTAATTTTTCCAGTGTTCGCCATAAGAGAAGTGTGATGCACAGTCCCCTTTTTCCAGTGTCCCATAAAAATGTGTGCCATCCCCTCTGTAAATCATGGCCTTCTAAAAATAAGATCCTTTTATTCGGCAGATTTACCCACTCTTTCATATTCCTGTATTTTAAGGCAGGATGTGCACAGATCAGCCTTCCCAACTTGGTGCTCTGCAAGTCTATAATTTCCACCCTGCCCAACAGTGGTGGGAATAATTTTTTTTTACTACCAGTTCTGTGGGTGTGGCTTGGGCGTGGTGTGGCTTGGTGGGTGTGGCCTGGTGGGCATGGCCAAGGAAGGATATTGTAAAATCCCCATTCCCTCCCCACCCCACTAACCTGCTTTCCAGCTCCGTTCTCCTATGCAGGGCAACCAAAGAAGACCCAACCAATCAACTGGGACTCAATGGGAGGCAGAGAAGGGATGGGGGTGGGGCCAGTCAGTGGTGGGATTTTCTGGCTCTCCAAACTACTCAAAATCTCTGCTACCGGTTCTCCAGAACTGGTCAGAACCTGCTGAATACCACCTCTGCTATCCAACCAACAGGATTGTCTTTAAAAAAGAGCTCATGAGTTTTGCCCCATTTTACAACTTTTCTTGCCACAGTTAACTGAATCACTGCAGTTCAGTTAGTAAGACGACTGTTATTTGAATCTGCTTTCCGCCCCATTGACTTTGCTTGTCAGAAGGTCGCAAAAGAGGATCCCAGGACCCCTGGGGACACTGCAGCCATCATAAATATGAACCAGTTGCCAAGCATCCAAATGTAAATTACATGACTGTGAGGATGTTGCTATGGTCTTAAGCCTGAAAAACGCTCATAGGTCACTTTTTTTCAGTGTCGGTGTAACCTTGAACGAGCGAGCTGTTGTAAGTCAAGGATTACCTGTATATGGAAACTGCCAAGAGCCCAATCGATCCCATAACCATGGGATAATTTCAACTGTTGTAAATATGCAACACGATCATAAGGCACCTCTTTCAGCACCATTGCAACTTCACATGGTTGCTAAATAAATTGTTGTAAGTCAGAAACTACCTGTACCATGAGCCAAATTTGGGTTGAATACGAGGCATTGAACACAACTTCCCAGTTATGCAGGCCTTCTGTTTCCTCCTCCTGTCTGAGATGAATCCTGTTAAAAAGAATCTATTATGGGATTGCTTGAAAAATCCAAGAACTGCTTGTGTGAAATGTTGGGAGGTCCCTTAGAACAGGGGTCTCCAACCTTGGCAACTTTTAAGACTTGTGGACTCCATTGGTATTTGGGCAGGGAAATCCTTTGAAGTAGGGCTGTCCAACCTTGGCAACTTTAAGACTTGTGGATTTCAATGTCCAACGTTCAATGTTGCCTAGGTTGGACATCCCTGTCTTAGAAGAATCCTTGAGTTCACGACCATTAATCTCATATTCCACCCACCCCCAATGATATCAGCTTCCTCCATTAGGATCTGCACATTTTTTCAATCTTGACCTAAGTCAAGATTTTTAAAAACGCAAACTTTCCAACAACACTCTCCATTTTTGTTTGTGAGAAACTGATTTCCCAAGTGACTTCTTCCTCTTCAGCAGAATTGTTAAAACGCAGCATGTTATTCCAAGAGAATTCATAGATATATGTTCTGCGAGAATAATCTGTTTGTTTTTTGGCTGTACAAACAAGAACTTCCAGTAAGTTATAAAGCGTCCCTTATCTTATGCTGCTTTTACATCAGCAGTCCTGCAACCCTCATAAATACATACTGGTTGCCAACCACTTGAAATTTTGATCATATGACCACGGAGATGCTGCAGTGGTTGTAAGCAGTGGTTGTAAGCAGTGGTTGTAAGTCACTGTTTTCAGTGCTGTTAGGACTTCAAAAGGTCAGTGTACAGCTTTTTTTGGTGCACGTCAACCTTTCTAACTTGCAATGTTCTTGGCAGGTTTTATATTGGAGGTGGTGGGAATGAAGGCTTGAGTATTTAGTTTTTCACTAGATAAAAGAAAAATGAAACAAGAAGTTATTGATTTTCTTTCATTTTGCTTTCTGGTTTGCCCTGCGTGACCTCTGGTTCCAGAATGCTTATCCAAGTGTATTTTAAATATATAAATATATATATATATTTAAAGCAGGGATAGGGATTGCTGGTCCTTTTATGACTTGTGGACTTCAACTCCCAGAATTCCTGAGCCAGCATGGAATTGGAAGTCCACAAGTCAAAAAAGAGCCATAGGTCTCCATCCCTGAAAAAGGATCCGAGGATGGATTTGGAGTGAACACCTTCTATTAGACCTAGTTTCATGCAGCAAATAGTTTTATTTTTTATTTTGTTTCATGGCAAGATGAAAAAAAACTAGACTTAAGAGTCAAATTGATAATCAACAACAGTGTTAACATATGAGCAGACGTAGAGAGTAAGGAAGGGAACCTGGATGAAGATAATCAAGAGCCATTACTTAAGCTAAAGGGACAGGAGCACTTTTTAAAATCCAGAACAATATGATCTAGAGCCGTGATGGCAAACCTATGGAATATGTACCATAGGTGGCATGCAGAGCCATTTGTACTGGCATGCGAGCTGCAGGCAAACTTACATCACTGTGCATGCACGCGCCGCACAGCTGATTTTCGACTGGTTTGAGGCCTTTTTTGGCCTCCCAGAGACTTGAAAAAAGCCTCTGCAGGCCAAATAATAGGCTCGTTTCGTCACTTCCTGTAAACACTGGAAGTGATGAAATGGGCCTATTGTTCAGCCTGCAAAGCCTGCAGAGGCTTTTTTTCAAGCCTCTGGGAGGCTGAAGAAGGCCTCAAACTGGCTGAAAATCAGCTGTAAGGTGCAATGCAGGTAAGGGGGGCAGTGTGTGTGGGGATTGTGCACGCATGCAGCAGGGGGCGTGGGGGGCACATTGCCTTTTGGGTGCTGGCATGCAACCGCGCGCCTAAGTGTGCTCACAATTTTTGGCACAGGAGCCTAAAAAGGTTAGCCATCACTGATCTAGAACAATAAGGTAATATTCAGAAGCAGCTCAAGCAGAAGCCTCCCTAATTCATTGAAGTAGAAGAAGGGGGAAGAGGTACAGAACGGTCAATCTTTCAAGAATCTCTTATTTGTTTGTTTAATTTTTATGGTCTCCCATCTCAGCCAATGACTCTGGGCATTGACTTAACAGTTCAGAAAATTATAGCCAATCTCAACAAAGGTGATTTTAGCCTTCCTGGGGAACTGATTTCCTGGTCTGGTTTACCCGTTGACAGCTGGTTTCAGGGAGTGACTGTCCTGATTAATAGCTGTAGAATGCAGAAGCTCTTCAACAGTTTATTACACCTCTGATACTTGTAATTTCTGCCTGTCTGTATGACCTGGCATCCTCTGTGTCCCATCAGTAAAGGAGAGTCAGCTGATAAGGCTTCCTCTGCCAAAACATTTGCCCTTTAAAGTTTTGTTGACCCCTAGGTTCATACAAACCCCCACCACACACACACACACACACTTGGCCTGAGTAGGTGATAGCCCCATAACATAACAAATAGCATACCATTATTAAGTTATATTATAAAGAACGAATGTGATTTGGTAGTGGAGGCACAGGCTAGAAATCTGGGACTTCAATTTAGGTGTCCCTTTCTCCCTCTCTCTCCCCCCCCCCAACCAAACACGTCACAGGGTTGTTAGGAAATTCTTTGCACTTTAAAAGTATACCACTCTGGCACTAAAATTATTTTTTATTTTATTAAATTAATTATACCTTAGTTTTGAGTGTACACAAGCTCTTCCAACTACCATCCTTTAGTATTGAGATTGGCATTGGGAACTGTCAGTGGGTATTTCTCTTCAGCTCCATGACAATGGTAAAGATTTGGCGGATGTCTTTACACTTTGCTTGCTTTGCCTCCCTTAGATAAGGACCCTCCACTAATTATCTTCTTGAGAACAGGGACATATGACCCTGCCCATCCTACCACAGAGACTACCTCCGTCCCGCCTTCCCTCCCTCCCTGCTCTGCATCAAAAGTATTGCTGTCCAACTTCAAACGGTGCTCCCAGCCTGCTCTTTTTCAAATGCCTCCTCTCCACAGGAGAGAAGCTGCATGCTACGGTGGGAATGTTCCCTCTGCATGCCAAGAGGATGTGAGGTCACCATTAATAAAATATGACTTCTAGCCCAGGAAAACAGGAAAATGCGTCAAGGAAACTCAAGATATTCACGCCTCCCCTCTCTTTGGTATAAAAGGGAACGGGGGGACGACGACACCATAAGGCTTTCAAGATTTCAAGATTTGCCTTTATCAATACTAGTAAAGCTCTGATGTTTCCCTTGTGGTCTGTTTTCTGACTTGGCCTATATCTCAGAGGGCTGTTAGGAATGAATCTTCCAATCATGGACAAGAGAAAGGCTGGCCTAGTTGTCAGTTTTTCCTTTTAGCCCAAGAATCAGGAATAAACCTAGAATTGTTCTGATTTCCTAGTGAATATAGGTTTTCCTCAGCTCATGACCACTGCTTTCCATTGCTATGCAAGATAGTTGTTAAGTGAGTTTTGCACCATTTTACGACCTCTCTTGCCACGGTTTGTTAAGCGAATCCCTGCAATTGTTAAATTAGTAACACAATTATTAAGTGAATCTGGCTCCCCTATTGAGTTTGCTTGCCAGAAGGGTACAAAACTCATAAATACACGCCAGTTGCCAAGCATTTGAATTTTGATCACATGACCATGGGGATACTGCACAGTTGTAAGTTTGAAAAACAATCATAAGTCACTTTTTTTAGTGCCGTAACTTCAAACGGTCATTGAACAAATGGTTTGTAAGTCAAAGAATGCCTGTACTTTGAATAAGATGAAGATGAAACAACTGACACCAATGGAAAGGAAAGGAACCTGGTGCTTACCTTTCTGGGGAGGGATGAAGAACCAAAGGATTCCACCTATTGGAGCTCAGAATAAGTGCAGTTTGGGGAAACACGTGGTGGTGCAGTGGTGAGAATGCAGTACTGCAGGGCTAACTCACTGCTAACTCCAGGAGTTCGATTCTGACCGCTGGCTCAAGGTTGACTCAGCTTTCAATCTTTCCGAGGTTGGTAGAATGAGGACCCAGATTGTTGAGGGCAATAGGCTGACTCTGTAAACCGCTTAGAAGGGGCTGTAAAGCATGTGAAGCGGTATGTAAGTCGAGGTGCTGTTGCTATCGTAGCCAGAACAGAAGAACAGGCTGAAATCTAAACAGTAATTTCTTAAGGTATCTTTGTTTTTCTTCAAGTATGAGAGGCCAGGAGCTGATGGTTTCTGTATGAAAATTCCTTTTGAAGGTACTGCAAGGTAGATGACCCACATCTCCTACCCTGATTTTTCAGTCTGGACTTCCTGGTGGACTTGAGGTTTTATACATAGAGTCACCATTCCTGGAATCTGACTTCTCTTTGTTACATGTTTCAGATATTTTTTTTCCTTTGACAGCTCATGTATACAGACATTTGTAACATTGTAATGCACCAGTGTTTTGGTTTCTATGGAGTTTTGTTTGGTTTTCAAACCCAAACAAACCTAGGATAATTTGTTTCCTAAATGTGTCTCTGGAAAGGTGGCTGTCATAGAATTGATCAGTGGTGCATTGTTTCAGGGAAAAAAATCTAATTTTTCGCAAGTGCCAAACCGTCGTGATTTATATTCAGAAACTGCCATCTGTATATGTGACTGTAAAAATTACATAAGAGGGTTCTGTGTTTATGTTGGCAATGAATGTTTCACATCAAATTCACTTGAGTCGCAAGTCAAGGTGTTGGGTTCTCCCCTACTAGAGGCTGACACTTCTGAAAGACACAGCTGGAAATCTAGAAAAATCAAACTGCAGGTTTATGACCTCCCTTTTTATGAGCCTATCATCCCTTAATTTGGGGTAATGTCTGGGCAACTGGATGGAACTGAGCGTTTACTGGCCGGATGCCCTTCCTGACACCACATGGAGTTCGCAGATCTTTTCCCCTTGCACCATAACATCTGACACTACCTGGGATTGAACTCTCAACCTTCTGAGTGAGAGGCAAACATTTTCACCAGTAGGCCACCACGTCTCCCCAATTTATGGCCTGAATAGAGCCCAGAATTATAGTAGCAAGTCATGCCAGTTTTAAGTGGTTCATCATGTGAACAGATTTGATTTTGCAGCTTTTTTTGTGGTAGTCATTAATTGAACCTATTGTCCACAATAGATATAGATAGACAGACAGACTATAACAGTCTATAGGAGGTTGTTGGCAGGCACCAAATGGAGAGGTGATCTGCAAGATGTGAAGATGTGATGTTCATTATATTGCACTAATATGAAAGGGGAAAACTTCATCCCAAAGACGCCCATTTTTATGGCAGCCTTGTGTCTCTTGTAGCACATAATCCTGGTCTGAATGACATGTTTCATTTAAAAATAAGGACCTGACTGCTTACTTTTGGCAGTAAAACTAATTATTACTCAGTGCTGGAAATTCCTTGAACATCTAACAAATTGATTTGTGGATTAAATACCTTTATTAAGAAAGTTGCTTTATTGGGAAAACAAAATACTTATAAACTTAGAATCAGAATCAATCTTCATTACGGTCACAGACCAGCACAAAAGCTAAACACTAAAATGAACACATTCTCTAAAAATTATTAGAAAATAACTATGCCAAGTAGTAAAATAAGGATATTTTAGTTCTTTAGGGTTCCCTCCCCCCCTTACTATCATTGCAACAGCCCAAAATTTTGCTACTGCATGAGTGGAGGCTGTATTTGAATCCTGGAAGGAGATGGTTCACATAGAAATTATCTGATCTCCCTAGAAATCTCTCTTACAAAGGGAGAATGTATCTGATGTCCCTCTAGAACTTGCAGTGCAATATGAATTATGACATATGAGATATCTTCAACTTCCCCATTGCTATATGTACACAATTGCTCAGTTATTGGGACTTTAATCATATTCTGAGTTCTCTTCAGATCGTATAAATCTTTCCCTTACAAACTTAAAATAAGGAACTTCCTAAGGGAAGAATCATATTATCAAGTTTGGGCCAATTATATTATTTTAATCCCGAAAGGTATAGTTTGCCAGCACTTCATGATATATGGAAAATAACAACAACTTTTGAACATTTGTTAATGTTCCCTTTATTATTATTTTTTAAAAACTAACACTTTGTCTTTGTCTCTCTTGCCTTGTAATATTCTTTGTTTTCTTTGTTCTTTGCATAAATCACTGCCTAATTGACTACTTAATTTTATAAGACAGTTTCATGGTGCTGTATAATTTGTGGTCTTAAGCGTTTGCTTAAAGACTGTATATGTGTTTTTACCACAAAGCTGTATCAAGTGTGGCACAAGGGTTTATTTTACCATGAGTGCATGCAGAGAGAGTTGCTATGCATACCACTTTCTGTGCCACCAGTGGCTCTCTTTGGACCTTGTTTTTATTCAAATCCCATGCGGTCAAAGCTCAACAGTCTTCCTTTTGCAGTTACCTTACTCTGGTATAGCTTGGGAAATCTCTCATACAGGTTTTGCACAAAACAGCAGATTGTTTTTCAAACAACCACCAAGGTGTAGAATTCAAGCTGCGGACAGGAAAGATCTCTGAGATTGTCAGTCCTCTTGGGTCAACCAGACAGGAAACACAATTCAATGGGCTAAATCTACTTTACTGGAAGGCTACATTAACAGAATCTTGCAAATTACCCACCCTCCAATTTCTTCTGCTTGCTCCATTGGAGGTGGGTCCTTCCTTAGTTTCTTTTTCTAACAGTTAAGTCACTGGGGGCTCCTGCCTCTCTTCTGATTGTTTCCTAGCCAGCATCTCTTCTCCCCTCTTTTCAAGGTCACCCATGCATTCCATTGCACCCATAAACTTGAAACAACTCTTACCTTGCCTGTGGTCAATTAAACTTTGTTTCTTTTGAACTCTTGTCAGATAGCATCCTTCTCTTAGTTCCTAATTGGTTTTGAGGGCTATGAAGTATTGGATAGGAGAGTTATTGCCTCCCTTAAGTTGTACCTAAACTCTTTGTTTGTTGGACTAGAAAACTCTGAACTGAGTATATGTGCTACGTTGTACTTTATAGGAGCTGGCAAGGACCACTTGATCTCTACTGATCTTGACTTAGAACATTTCTTGTAAAATTTGTGATTCTAATCTTGCTTGGCAGATGTGGCATCATTTATTGATTGGGTTAGATTTCTGGGGCCTTTTCACAGCCAAGATGGTATATACAAATCAAGCATATTAAAAGCCATGGATCTCACAGTAAAATTAACTTATCGTTATTATGCTGTTTCAAATGGCACAAATTCAAATCAAACATACCACAATTTGACCTTATTAAAGGCCAGTTGAAAATAACATGTATTTTGCAAGCCTTTTGAAAGGCTGGCATGGAAGGGAGTGAATTTAATATCAGTAATCCTATCATAGAGAAAGTTGAACCCCAAATAGTATCCAATAAATTAGCTATTTATTATTATCACCTGTCATGGAGGTGGCCCTTCCCAGGTGATCTAAGCAGATGACAGAAATCTTGCAGAAGACATGCTCTTAATTATCCTGGATTTTTTTGTTCCTTTTCTACATTAGGTTCCTGAGTCATAAAATTGTATTTCCACATAAGGTTACCTAACCATTTACTGCTTATATCTTAAACCTCCCTATTAAAAATGCTATTGCCACCTTCATTTCACATAGTTATGATTTATGAATGTATCTTATTATTTATCATCTATGACTTATCATTCTGTTGTTTGTATGTACAGTGAGAGCTTATGCACTGGAGACAAATGCCAATCCAATCACACTTGGCCAATAAAGAATATTTCAATTCCAATAATATTCCTATAATTTGAGTCCAACTATGCAGTTAGGATGTTACATGAATATCACAAATGCCACAAGGTAATGAATTGATTATGCAAACCAACATGTTTTTTTTCACCTGTCAATCTGAGCCCTAGGTATGATATTGTCCACAGATTTTCATCCATGTTATTTAAAATGTTGAACCCACTATTGTGATCTATTCACCTTCAAATTTCTAGCCATAGAAATCTGTGCTGGCAGCATATGAGTTTTTTGCCAGGAGAACATGTCATGGTCAGGACAAATGGAAATGTGAAACTGGGATCTGTACCTTGACCTTAGCTGAATCTCAAGTACAATAAACAAAAGATCTGACAGACAAATTCTGGTCGTGTCATCCAGCCTTGTTTAATACTACAGAGTAAACTCAGTCCAGTTCACTCAATGTCTAAATCTGTCTGGTACTGTCTAGCCCAAGGGTCTTCAAACTTGGCAAGTTTAAAACTTGTGGACTTCAACTCCCAGAATTCCTGAGCTAACATGACTGGAGGAGGAATTCTGGGAGTTGAAGTCCACAAGTCTTAAAGCTGTCAAGTTTCAAGGCCCCTGATCTAGCCAGTCATTGAATTGGAGAATAGTTCAATACTGAGGTAAATTAATAATGAAGCTTCCTGGGTGAGAAAAGTGGCAACTCTTGCACTGTCTGGATAGACTACTATACATCGGCCTACCTTTGAAGACTATTCAGAAAAAAATTGGTACAGAATGTAGCTACGCATGTGCTGGTGGATGAGAGCCAGTTCAGTTACGTTGCATCTAGTTTTCAAGTTTGGGCCCTAGATATCTTCAGGAACACCTTCTGTAGGAGTTTTCAATAAGTTGGGGAAATGATCTCTCCCCGGTTTGCAAGAGATTATACTGGAGGCTTCAGCTGTTCTGTTTCTCAGTTATTCTCTCTTCTCCCCATGCAATAGCCTCAGGTGAATTACTGGAATAAGCAGGAATGAGCAAACATTAAATTTGGCCTTGCTATTTCCCTGAAGAGGAGATTTCAAAACCATTTTAACTCAATGCCTGTATCAGTGTTTCTTGTTTGATTGACCTGGAAGCCTCATTGCTCTGTTCTCTTTAGATTTGCCACAGGTGAAGTTAAAATCTCAGTTCTAAAAATGTATTCACGCCAAAGTAATCATATATATGTGTTTGTGTGTCAGAGGTGGTATTCAGCCAGTTCTGACAGGTTCTGGAGAACTGGTAGCAGAAATTTTGAGTAGTTCGGAGAACCTGCAAATCCCACCTCTGACTGTCCCCTCCCCCATCTATTCTCTGCCTCTCATTGAGTCCCAGCTGATCGGCTGGGTCTTCTNAGGTTAATGGGGTGGGGAGGGAAGGGGGATTTTGCGGTATCCTTCTCCTGCCAGGCCCACCAAGCCCACCAAGCCACACCCACAGAACAGTAATAAAAAAAATTGAATACCACCACTGATATGTGTGTTCTGCAAAATAACTCTTTATTGTATATAAAGTCATTGTCTCCAATCTAATATGATCCAAATGTGCTGAGACTTCATATCCCAGAAAGCCTTGCTGCTGTGGAATTCAGGGACTTTGAGTTTCGACACACACACAAAACACTAGATTCATTTAAGGGAGCTGATCTATAGGTCTGTTTGGCCTACTTGTCTTCGTAGCTTCCATTGCTTCATTAGCGCATGGCATTGCTAAATATATTCGGGAATGATAAAAGTTCTCGAAACTATTATGTAAGAAACCAGCTGCAGACTTCTCTATTATCAACGAAGAAATCTTATTGAATCAAAGAAGGCTGCTAGAAAAAGAATCAAAATTCAACATACATGAGGACAAGTTGCTTTTAAATGGGTATTAATTCCATTAATTGGGATTCTTGTAAAGCCATTCATCTCCGTTAATCTTGCGGAAGAGAAATTTGTGCACATCTTGCTTGGAAGAGAATCCCATTTGCTTTTAGGCAGTTGCTAAAGAAACTGACAAGCTTCTACCTGTCCCAGGTCATTGATGAATATATGAGCCATGCATTCCCATTTACAATATTTCATAAACAGTGTTGGGAGAAGTTGACTGTTCTTTCGGCTGCAACAGGAAGGAAAGAGCCAAACTGAAGCAAAGAGAAGGTTGCATAATTATTTCTAGTTGATGTCCCTTAACCGTTTGAAGATTTCTACAAAGCCTGATTCTTAATCTGGATCCAGATCCAGGAAACTATCAGCCTAACATCAATACCCAGAAAGATACTGGAAGAGATAACAGTCAGCATGGGTTTGTTAAGAACAGATCATGCCAAACCAA